>UCOM01000189.1:0-110894 GCA_900474385.1 Ormyrus pomaceus
CCCAGCCCCCCCCCCCCCTGCGCGTAATTGAAAATTTTGAGGGCGCAGCGTCGAAGTGAGTCAGCCGCGCGACTCTCACCGTTACTCGATCCGCAACACGCGAATATATCGAAGGCGCAGCTGCGTGAATCGCGGCATAAGGCACGCGGAACGCGAAGTCGAAGCATTTCCCGGATCGAAGTGCGCTGCTTCGCGTCGGCGCGCACTTTGCGGGTTCGGAGCGAGAGCTTTATTTTGGAGATTGTTGAAAATTTGTTATTCTTTCGAACACATTGAACGCTTGAGGATAAACGTGAGTTTATACGGTTTAGAAGGAACGGTGCACTGCTCACCCGCGAGTGTCCGAGGCTTTTCTGAAAAAAACGCGTTCTTTCAGGCGAAAATAGTTGGGCGCACCGCGCCCGAGTCTTATGAAAAGCCGAGGCGTAATGAGCGACGAGGCGGCTTTCAACGAGCGGCGCTGTACTCGTCAAATCGAAAATCAACAGCCCGGCTAAAGTCCTCTATTTCGAGCCAGGAATTCGCCGAGTCGCCTCTGGCGCCGGCGAATCTTTCGGGCGGTATGGCTTATTACTCAAATGCTCTATGCCTGATGCTTTTTCAACTTATTTGCAGAATACATTTTCGTTGTAGATTCGATTTATTTTCAGAATTCGTTTTCATTATTTTCTCGAAGGTGCGTGCGGCCTTGTTTTTGTATTTATATTTTTTATATTTTTTATGAAAGTCGTGGGCTGAATAAGGTGATTGTATTTTAGGAATTTTTACTGGAAGAATATAATTTCCTGTATAATAAAGTTGGTTACATATTCAATTTCGCATGAAAATGTGCTGCTTTGATTTTTTCATTGCTGCTTCCAATTACTTCGTGTAATAATAATTTTTAATGAAATAGTAAAATTTTATACTTTCATCGTACAATTTACTGCAACTATTAATGACTGTTTAGATTTTTGGAAAATCTGGCACTATCATTTACTCAATAGTGTTATTGTCTACACACACAATCCATTATCCTCGAATAGAGCTCCACTTCCTTGTTGTAAATAACAAGATCAAGTGTCATAATTCATCAAAATTTTCGAGCTCCCGGGGTCAAAGTTCCCACAAAGAATCCAATCGCTGCCCAGCCAATTGATCACTCGCACAAACCCACAAAAATGACACTTCATTCACCGAAATCGAAGAAGCAGCCTTCGTGTATAATTGAAAATTACCATTTTCTCATCGAGACGCGAGATAGTGAGCGCTTCCATCGCGGAGCCCGGACTGACTGCGAAGCCGCGCTCGGAGATACATCCGAGGCACTTTTACCCTTAGTATTTTTAAAGATACGCTTGTACAGTCGGCGCCTACGCGAGCTCGCGAGAGGAGGGAGAGGGGCATTCCGACGGAATTCTTTCGGCCGCTGGAATAAAGGCAGCTGAGTTATTTGTGAGTGAATTTCACGGGTATCGGAGGATGGAGGTGTCTTTGTTGAAAAAGTAATTTCTATTTTCGACAACAATACAGTTTTTAGTAACAAACGCAGGGGAAAAGCAAAAAGCTCGTTTCGCGCGAAAGCCACCCCAAAGGGGGCGAGCCAAACCCACGCTGAAAGTATATTAAAAACCCCCCTGCATTTTTCACGCTTTCCGCGAAAACAGCCGAGCGCGTCGAAGGTCTCGGTTAATTAATCCGTCGCTCTTCATTAAATCGGACGCCGAAAGCGGTGCAAAAAAAAAAAAAAACACTGCACCGAGCACTGCGCGCGCGTCACCGTCGGGGGGAGGTAAAAGAGTTTCGGCGCTTGAAAAAACGGGGGGGTTCAAAAGCCTCTTTTTTTTCTTCGAAGTCTCGCCGCGCGGCAGAGGGAATCCGGGCGAAATGAAAGCGGCGTAAAAGCCTCGAGAGGCGCTTGCAAAGGAACTGCGGATTCCGGTAGTGCTTTTAATTTAAAGCGAGAGTCGCGCCGCTAAATGCGGGAACGCGGCGCGTTGTATATTTGTGTCAGGTATTATCGATTCGCGGTTTGCGCTTTTTTCAGAGCTTTTTTTGTAAGTTTGCTTATTTTTTATTGTCGGTTGTTGAGGATATTCCGAGAGTCTAATTAGCCTTTGGGGATTCGCGGAAGCGGGCATTCGACGAAAAATTTTCATCGTGCAACGAGGACACGGATATTATTTGCATTACGAGGACTCGGCGAGAGATAACGGTTACGAGAAGCTTGTAATCATTAAAGAATTCGTTATCGACTGATACTCATAATAGTGTCGCGTTTCATATTAATCGCGGCGTTTACTCAATTAAAGATTACGAAAGTCCCGAGTTCCCCTGTTAAAGTTAGCAGCACTCACCGAGCAAGACGCCCGATCGCACCCGAAATCCGAAAAATCAACAAGCAAAGCCCGATGGCTCTCTCCTCTCGCGTCGCAGATCAATGTTTACACGCACTCGACACACCCAGGCAGGCAGAATATAATCGTCAATATATACTCACGTTCATGACTGGGAAGAAGCTCGTCTCGAATCAGCAGCCAGGAGGGACCACCGGCGGGGCCTTGCGGGGCACTCGCATATCACACTCGCGCACAACCCGACTCTCCGCGCACTAATCTCGGCAGGCTCGGGCCCCTCCCCGCGACGACGACGACGACGACTGCTACCCTCGAGCGCGGCTGGCGGACTGGAAAAAGCCGCGCATGTGCCTCCCTCTCTCTGCTTCCTCAACGCGCCTCCTGTCGGCCGCTCCGATGCTTTCTTCCGACCGACGAGGCTCGATTTCGGCTGCTGCTGCAACAAAAGTGTCAACGGCGACGGTTATTATAGGTGGGAGAGCGTTTCTTATGCGGGAGGCGCCGCTTGAATCTTCATTTCGGACGCGGCTGCGGGAGGGATTGGTTTTTATTTTTTATTTTTTTAAGTTAAAGGTCGAAAGTTCGGATGGCGGAAGTTGAGAGGGTCTTTCAGATATCGGGAATATTTTGTCATTCTTCCAAGATATTTCGCTGTTTTCCGTATGAATTGAAGCAATTTGAAAGTATTGCGGAAAGCTGACGTCGCGATTTAAAATTGAAGCAAAACTTGTCTTTTAGATTCGCTCGATAAAAGATGGAACAATTTTGATAAAGCTCCTCTGAAATCAGCTCTAATTTTGCAGCACCAAAATGCAGCAATGCCCCGCTTTCGTCTCCAAGGATTCAAAGCTCTATTCAATTAAAATCTCATTTGCTCGAAAAGTCAGCGGGTCATAAATATAAGAATCATTTTTCAAGAGCTTTCAAGCTCTCTCAAGTGCCGATACTTTTTTATCTCGCTCTCTTCTCGAACTCCTCGAGGGAAGAAGTTTATATCATTCGGAATTTACATGAAACTGAAAGAGAATCGGAGGGACGTCGGCGCCGATGATAAAGCGGATTTATTGTATAAATGATGGTCTTGAAAGTCGATCGATTATATGCAAATTCATTGTTCGTTATACAATCGATTTTAATCAAGTCGTCTATTAATAAAAGACCCGATATCGCAGGATCTAACCTTGACAGTATCAACGGAATGCATGTCAAGTCCAAATAACCACCGAAAGTATTCACCCCATTTCCCGACCTCCAGTCAACATCAGCATATATCAGAGTGAACAAAAGGCCAGATTAAAAATTCAAAAAGCCAGAAAGGAACGCGCAACTCGCGGGCCATACACCTCCTTCCACGCGATCGCGACGCGAACTTAAATTCCCCGAAAAATAATCGATATAGCCATCAGCCCCCCGCGGGGCCCCACGACGATAAGCGGCGATACCAAAAAAGTTTCTCGAGCCGCGCGAAGACACTGCACAGGCCGTCGTAGGTCGGCGCCGAAGCGCTCGGCCCGAGGCTGCACACGAGAAATTCGTCGCGAGATTTCTGGCGATTGGCTCGTCCGCGCGACTATCGATTCCGTGCCAGGAAGCAACAGATACGCGAGAGAGGGCAGCGTTACGATTCCAGGAAAATCAGGCCGAGATATATACGCATTATTGCTCCGCGTTGCGAAATCAGTTTCGGGCAGCTGCGCGGAGCGTAGTTAGTTTTTCGCTCGAGAGCGAATTGTTGCGTGACGATGCAAGCAGCCAGCACGTACGTATATTAAATCAATATCCGCAGCGAGATCTCTCCTGCTAGCACGCAGCGAGCGCACTGGCTCGTCATCCAGCCTTGTTACCCTCGGAGCAGAGCCCCGAAAGCTCTCTTTATATATCGAGCCGCGGATTTTGCGTCTTAAGGATTACGACTTTCCTACGCGTCCCAGCACGTCGTTGTTAACATTCACGAGCCTAGAAGCACACGTCCGAGGACGGTGTAGGCAGGCTGCACCAGTCCCAAACAAGACTCCCCGATCGATCCTTAGGCCTGCGCACTTTCACCAATATATACCTACCAGCTTGCCGTCGAGGAGCCAGCCACTGCTAATCAGCCACTGCTGCAACCCGAGCCCCAAGGAAAAATTCACTGGTGAGAAAGGCGAGCGCGAAAACGACTTGGTACACGACTCGCTGCTCGCTCGTTCGGGCTCGAGGAGGCGATGACGACGACGGCCTCCCCCACCCTCGAGAGGGGGCGCATGCTCGGCCGGTCGATCGCGCGCACGGCTCTCCTGCGCCCGCGCACTCCGGCCGCGAGGGCTGAGAGAGACAGACAGCCCTGCCACCCCTCGTAACCTCCATCCGGGTCGAATGGCCATGCTAGGCGGCTGCTGGATGCGTATGCTTCCGCTCGGGGGAAAGCTCTTTCTTCGGAGGGAGGGCTGGACTGCTGCTGCTGCTTTATTGGCAGGACTTTTCTTGGAGGTGGCCGCTTGGATTAATGTATACATATATACGTGGAACAACCGCGGGGAGAAAGGTGCTGGCTGACGTTGCGAGTCGCAGGAGGCTGGCTTTCATCGGGCGCGGAAAATAAGGGAGGCAATGTTTTCTTTAATCCAAGAAAGCTGGATGTGCTTCCTGAGTAACGCCAATATTTTAACAACGTCGCTGAATTTTTGTACAAATACATACATCGGCAATATTTTGTTATTAATTAAAATATTTAAAAGGAAACATCCCTACAGACGACAAAAGAGCTACATGCACCCCTATATTCCGTTTTCCGCAGGTCACCCAGTACATACAAGAGAAACCGCTCCGATTCGAAACGGACGAGCTTTCGAAGAGGGGCGTGAGCTCGAAGGAATTTTTTTCCCCCCGAGGAGCTCGAGGACTTCGCGCTATCGGAAAACGATCGGCTCGATTTCCCGGGGCTCTTCTCCGCGGATTTTTCAAAACCCCGCCGCGAAATATTTATGATATATACGTATATCTGTCGGCCGGCTTGCGATTTAGTTGTTTGAAGAAGCTGCGCGGCTTTAAATTTGTTCCCGCGTTACGGTACTGCGCAGGAGACGTAAAATTTTATTGCGGAGATGAGCATCGGAAGTGTATACTTGTCGGTTTACAGCTGAGAGGGCTCGGGGAGGGGGGGGGGGGAATTCGCGTCTCAATCAACTGCGTGGAAATCGTAAACAAAGTTTTAAACATTGAAAGGGCGGAGCGGTTTGCTTGCGGATCTAAGGAAGAGTAAAAAGTTGCGACGTTAATAATATTTTGCTGAACTTTTGATTAAAGCTCGTATAAAATAATTTTAATAGTGTTCTGTGAAACTTGTTGAAAATCGATAATTCTACGACTTCTATGTTCTTGCGTTTACGACTTTTCCGAAAGCGTTCACTCGAGTTTCTCTTCAAGCGATCTTATTGACTTGAAGACTTTGTAGTGCACCTTGTAAATTGTAATTTCATTAAATTTTAACTGAACGAATTCTCTATAAACTGTTGATTATAACTTGGAAGCAGATTTTTAACTACAGTATTAATCTAAATTTATTAAGGATCATTACATACAATTTTTACTCTATTAATAATGCAATACTAATTTACCCCGTACTACCATCTCCTTTTAAATGCAGCAAAACTGTTAAAATGAATGACGCAATACAAGCCGTTCCTTTTAAATCGAGCATTAATCTCCCAATTAAGCTTCCACCGAGTTAAAAATACATATATATTTCTCCGAAGCAGCAATAAATCCTTAACGACCCACTTATTCTCCGGCGATTCGCCCACCCGACAAGATTCCACCCACCCAAAAAAAAGCCGCTCAACCATAACAGCCTGTGCACCCATAATCCTTTCCAGATCGTCCGAAGCTCCAGACTTCCTCCCAGCCCAGCCGCGAGAGCACATTCTCTCCCCTTCGACGCGCCTCCCCGCCAGCCGCGGAAAAGCTCGACCCAAATTCAACGCCGGCGGCGGAAAATCAAAAGCTCGCCTCGCGAGTTTTCGCTCGCTGCAATAACCCCGACGCTTCCGCTGCGCTTTGTTTCGTCGCCTCTATAGACACGGGGCGACTTTGTCGAGCTTCCTTCAAACCCCCCCAAGACGCCTTTCGCTCGATTTCGCGTATCGGCTTTCGCCGACGGCTGCTACCGCTGTGCTCTCTTTTAATCGCCTCTGGACTCTCCGGCACATCTCCGAGTTAAAGGGGAACTGCCGGTAGGGCTTTCAGTGCAATCGGTTTACGCCGCGCGATGTATATAAACTGCATGCAGGAAAGCCTCGGCCGAGAGGTAACGGGAAAAATTAAAATAGAGAGATGGCTTATCGGAGGTTTTAGGAGGAAAAATGCGCAAAGGGGAGGATGCACGTGTCGGTGTGTAGGCTAAAAATAGGAGCATTCAACGAAGGCGATGCGCCTCACCGTCCAGTAGAGCCGTTTAATATGTCGAACGATGTGCAGTTTTTTTTGCATTTTGTAGATTTATTTTTTAGGGGGGTTTAACGTGAAAATGAAAAGATTACGATTTTTTTAAGTTTTACAAGTGATGTTTTTAAATGTCAGAGGATAAAATTGCATGTAGTACAAACATCTTCCGATGTAATGAAATTCAATAGTTCCATTCTGTTTCATAATGTGGACTTCTGGGTAATACAATGTCTTTATCATGTTGGTATAACGGTTCTATTTTCACTGTTCAGCAGAACAAAAACAGCTTGGTTTAAAATAGATTATATTTAAGTGATTTTTTTTTACAAGTTCAAGGTTTACAATAACGTCATATTATAATATAATGCACTTTTTAAGCATTATGATGTCATCATTAACTGACGGCATAAAAATGTTTCATTAAATCTTTGCGTGAGTTTGTCTTTTTCCAATAGTTTAAGATACTTTTTATACGCAGTCATAAGAATTAAGCTTTATCGAGCCTTCCTCTGACACGTAAAAAATTGACTTTCCCCTTTTATACCACGCAACCTTACATAAAAAAAGCTTAGATAACTATAAATATTATAATATTAATTACCGAGGCATTAAACAAAGCAGTTAGCTAGCATTGTACTCGTGCCGTAAGCTTTGCATAATATCTACAAACTCGATCGTCTTACTCTTTTCCAAGCACACGATATCCAACGCTTAGAAAATCCAAAAAAAACTTGGTCAACTCAAAAATTCCCGAAATCGAAAATCCTTTCCTCGCTTTAGCGCCGTTCGCCGGGCGCTCATTCAAATTTCCAGCGCTCGCCTCGCCAAGTGGCGGCGGCGGCGGCGGCGAGCACGCCGACGCGTCCCTATTGATTTTCCGCAGTCGGAAGCCTCCCTCTCGGCAGCGACATATATTACCTGCGCGCCTACTTGGCGAGGATCGAGCGCCGTGCTCGGACTCCTTAAAGCTGACTCCTCGCAGGGGGGGAAAGAACGAGAGGGAAACGCGCCGAATTCGGACGCTTTATCGGCCCGTGGAACTGGAGCGCCCCAACCGTCGGGAGGGAGTTTATGGCGTTCCGGGGGGAGATGGAGGGTTATACATGTATACCTTGCGAGGGAGGTTGACTTCCTTTGGCGCCCTGCTCTCGAGTTTTTGGGAGAGGTTGCAGAATTTTACTGCCGCGGGGAGCTGACGTGCGCAGGGGGGTGAATCGCGTAGGTGTATTATGGTGCGAGGAGAACGCCGCGGGGAATCGATTAATTAGATGTACTTGAACTTTTAGGCGAGAAACAGCGGCGCTGGGTGACGCGCTGTGCGTCGCGCGCAGGTGGACTCTAATACCGAGCTTTGCGTGAATTATTTTAGTATATTGTATTTTTGGCAGTAACGGACGGTATTTCAAAATTGTTTGTTCTTGGGGGTGTGAATTGTTTTTATTATTTTAACTTTTTGCGAATGCATGTTTCTTAAATTAAAATCTATAATTTCTACGCAATTCGAGAAATTTTATTTTAATTAAGCCAAGGAAATTTACTATCGTATTAAATTTATATGAAATCGTTTCAACGAAGTATTAAATATAATACTTATATGTACGGGGAATTACAAAAGTTATTTTAATATAATTTACATAAACTTTACTTTCTCTAAAGTTAAGAAAATGTTTTAAAAACAATTTTATTTTACATCGATATGTTTTGATAAAGTCAAGGTTGATAAAAATAAAAAAAAATTGATTAAACAAAAAACATTTATACATGCACTTATTAAAAACATTTAATTTTGTTACACTTAGACCATAAAATTTATAAATATTATGAAATTATATATATCTAGAATTTAAAATATTAAAAATTTTATTTATTATCAGATATTATTATCAAGTAACATTTTCCATTAATCTGAAAAGATAATTTACTCATACCGGCAATAATCAAATAAATAACGTATCGAATATACCTAACATGTAAACTTCGGGAAATGTTGACACTTGACAGTAATCGCGATAAGCACGACCTCACGGTCAACTAACTTTTCTATTGATTTATTCGTTTTTACCGTCTGTTGAAAGGCAAAACTTCTTGACAAGTCGATCAGATATGATATAAATAAAGTTCTTCAAGTTCCTACTTTAAAAATGTTTATTACTTACCTGGATTTTTAACAACTTATTTAAAAATTCTTAAACAAAGGAGCTTCTTTTACTTTACGTAAGTCGACAGTAGTCACTCTTATTTTAGCGAATATGATCTATAGATGTTAAAACTGATTCGTAGATCAGCGGAAAAACGGCGAACTACCAGTTAAAAAGCTCAGTCGGTATTGATCAAAATGTGGCGGGATATTTGAACCCTTAAGTAGTACAACTTTCAATATTCGTCGATAAATTTTTGTCTCTTAGTTTTATTATTTATAATTATTGGTGAACAATTAAAAAATGTCAAGTCCGGTCACGTGAAAGCAGTGTGATTTTAGAGGTAAGGGTCAAGTCGATCAGAATACAATTAAAGCACTTCATTACAGCAACAATGGCCAATAAGCATTTCAAAGTGATATTCAAATATTGCAATTGATTCCGTAGGATTATGTAATTCTCTTTACTGTACGGTGCTGCAAGAAAAAAGTAGTGCCACCGGTAAATTTAATAAAACAAAGCCACGTCAGTGGTTTCAGTCTAACGTCAGTAAGATTTCACATGATTGTAGAGATAGTCAAAGATTCTCATAAAATTTCAACGAAATTCAATTTTTTAAAGGCATAGAATAGAGTTGCGAATAGAAAAAAGCTGTAAATTGATGATTTAGAATTAAAAAGCAATAAAACAATGTTTTTAACAAATTAGAGAGAGAAAATGAATAACAATATCAGATATAACTTGTACCTTATCCTAGGACTTTATTGCTCTCGTTTCAATTTTGAAATATTAGGTACAAAATAAATAGTTTTATAAAAAATATAAATCCTCAGGTGAACGGAATCGCAGGCGCGCACTCGCACTCTTAGAACATGCGTTGTCAGTTAGTCAATTAGTCGTACGAATTGCGCGCGCAACGACTTTCGTAATTACAAGTCTAACAAACGTAATAATACGTATGTAGCATAAAGAGAACGGAAATGAAAACTACTCGTGTACGCGGTATGCAAAACCTATTCTTACAGTCTAAGGGAAATAATAATAATATAATATAATGTAATATATTCGATTGTCAAAAAGCCTCTTTGAGACTCGTTGAGCTTCACTACGTGTTTTTATTTACAATTCTTTTCTTACTCCTCAACATTCACCATCACACACGAAAAAAACAACAAAAAACATGAAGACATTACGAGGAACTGACTCCGAGGTTTTCCGTTGTTTCTCTTTCCCTTAAATAAACAGAAACGTTATCAGTAACGTTTAGGACTTCTTTCTCTACACTCACTAGAAACATGATTTGTGCGTTAATGCGTCGAGCATCTTGAGCTTAAGGACTTTTACATATTTATTTATAAACGCTTCACAGTACACTTAGAATACTGTCGATTGCAAAATTGCTTCTCTTTCTTTATCTCTTGCGAGTTAGTTAAAAAAGAAAAGGAATTGTGAGATTTCAATCTTTTAATAAAGATCGAATCTCAGCTTTCCGAGACGTATATATAATATATATCATATGTATAATATAGATGTTTGTCAAAGACGCGAGAGTATCCATAAACATTAATCGAATGCCACAGTATAGTCGAAAAAATCATTATCGGCAGTCTCTGATTTGTCGCCGGTCGTTAAAAAACCGGTGCGTAAAATTCGTTTATTTCGATCGGCACTGTTTCCCTGTATACTTCAAAAAGTAGCTGTAAGTCTGTGTAAAACGTTCATGTAAAAAATGGCAGCATTTGGCACAGTAATTTCTCACGAATTTGAAGTACAAAAATATTCCGAAAACGAAACAATTAACACAATATTTGCACCAATCCAAGCAAAACCAAAACATCAAATATCTACAAATTTCTACAAAGTTTCGCTTTTTCAAAGAAAAAGTCTGATAATTTTTACAATAAAATACAATATTTTCACATTCGTTTCAACACAAAATTCCTGGGCATCGAGCGGACAAGTAGGTTTAGCTCAGTGAAATGCAAAGTACCTTTGGTATCCCGGCATCAAACGCAACGATGCTTACGTATACAAAGGACACCTGATCAAAAAACAGTCAAACAATTGAGTAAACGGCTCAGACGTTCGGCAAGTCAGAATCAAACTTGAGGAATTCCCTTTCCTCCCTAAAGTTTCGAGCTATCACAGGATTCAAACTTGCCAAAGCGCGATCTCCTCGCGTACCGACTAAACACTTGCTTTATACAGAAGAAAGAAAGGACTTATCGCACTATGGAATGTGAATGGACAGAGACTCGTCAGAGTCGAGCGGGTCTCGAGATCCCTAGACGTATCGTCGGTTCTTTGGCGTTCTGGAGCAGCGTCGCCTGCCGAAGATGGCGACGATGCAAATGGTGACGGTGGCGATGAGGATGGCAGCTACGGCCCAGACGGCCTTGCTGGTGTTGACCTTCTGCTTGTCCGGATCTTCCTCGTCGTCTGCCATCGGCTCCTCGAGGTAGGAGTTGCGGTTCACCACCACTGCTTTCTCCGTGCTCGTTGGCGTCTTGCTCAGCGTCAGCGAGTCCTTTGGTATACTGCTCTTGGGAGCCTTCGATTTCATCACCGGCTGCGGCGTCGTCGTCGTTGTCGTCGTCGTGGTCGTCGTTGTCGGAGTGTTGGCTATCTTACGTAATTGCTTTTCGAGCTGCTCGAGCTCGACCTCTTTGGCGCCAAAGTCGTACGAATGATCTGGCTCTTCGTAGCTGTCGAAGTAATAGTCTAGCTCGTAGAAGTACTCGGTCATGGACTGGATTGATATGGAATCCATTCCCATGTGCTTTTCTAGCAAGGATTTCCAATTCTCCGAATTATTATGTACCATTTTTCTGTAATTTACAAATGCGAGAATTAATATTTATAATCTTAGGATTAGGAAAGCTTGGATCATAATTCAATGTGAACTTACACTAAATGACTGTTAAAGGAACTTTTATCGAAGGGTTCGGTTCTCACATCAGTAGTCTTCATAACGTAGTCGTAGATTTGGAAGGCAAGCGCGATACCCAATACTTTCCTATTTAAATGAAAAAAAAAATGGTTATTATTTAAGATAACTCTCTTTATGTCTTTAAGAATTACAATACTCACGAGAGGTAGGGTTTATTACTAGCAATGTGATCATCGTTCAAGAACGCTGGTGGTTCGCTACCGTCAGTGGATATAAATTCATTATTCAGTCTGAAAATAAAAAATCGGTATAAAAAAAAGCAATTGACGTAAGAAATTTTATCATTCGATTTCACAGTATAAATTGCTTATTTACCTATTTTTCCACCAATCGGATACCAACTCTTTGGAATTAGTTTCATTTTTCTCGATAGCTTCTAGTCTCCACTTGTCAGCGGTAACGTAGTAGGACAATCGAGGAAGAACGTCCAGAGCGGTAATTGCTAAGGACAACATTTTCGCTTCTTCCGGTCCCACGGATTTGTCCAAGAGACCCAAGTGTTGCAACCATACTGGACTTGCAGCCAGTATGGAGAAGAACTCCGCAACTGCCTCATCCAAAACTGAAAATCAGTTGTTCAATTAGTCTTACGTAAGTACAGTAGTGCTAAAAAATCAGAGTAGGCATTATAAAATAAGTTAAATTAATTGACTATGAACTCTGACTAATTTTCAGTGGAATTTTGAATAAAAAAATGCGCGAAAGTGTATATTAAAAAATTTACCTGAATAACGATTAGCGTCATTGAGAATGGGATTTTTAGAAGACATCTGGTGCATCAGAACTTTAGCGACGTTCTTATGAGCAGCCAAATAATTTGACAGCGAAGGTTCATTGCAGGTAGAAACCCTAATCTTCTCAGATTTACAGAATTTCACAATAGTGGGTGGACATTCTGCTCTGAAGCTACTGTCAGTCCAGAAGTCCGAGAGAGGAACTTGTCCCAAGAATTTCTTTCCTAACCCAGAAGCAGCCTTGTACAAGTACTTGCCCATGAGTTTCTGCAAAAAAACATTCCCAAATCAGCATTCTCTCATCTCATCCTCCTATCGAGCAAAACGTGCCAACCAGACTATTTATTACTCTGTAAGCTACTTTTTGCGACGACACAAATGAGCTTCACGTCTGAGATTAGATAACGGTTTGTTAACATTCGCCGAGAAGCATAATACGAATAAAAATCGTCAATCACCTTCTCCCAAAAGTTTTTCCGCATGTCGAAAATGAGCTGCGGCTCGGGGACGACGTCGAGCGCCAGGTGAGTCCAGTCGTTACCGTCCAGAGAGCCTGCAAAGATCAAGCGCACGTTAACGAACGATCCATCACCCTCGATATATAATATTGCACAGAAGTAAGAACTGCGGGTAAACGAGGCACCCACCAAGCAAATGCGCGGGAATGCTGTCATTTTTCATGTCCACGTTGTACCTCTTGGACAGCCGCTTCCGGACGAAGTTCATGAGCTTTTTTCGTAGATCAGTCAACCTCTCCAGCTGGTTCCTGAATGTTTCGTAGGCATTTGCTTCGCCGGACAACATTTCCCAGTAACTGCGAACGTCGGATTTTCCTAAAATTCAGCGAGACAATGTATATTATTGGCTTTTTTTCAGCTCACTCTATTTTTAAAAGTTCAATTAATAAAGATTATTGTGTTTTCTAAATTTTTAACAGTTTTATTTGAAAAGTACAAAAATATTATTTAACAATAAACAAATAATCATTTTCTTAAAATAAATGTAAGTTGCCTGCATATAGAATCGCAATATATTCCATTAGTTTTTTGTAATTAAGATATAATAACCATAAACTTAATCGAAACAATAGACTAGGTAACAATGGTTTCCTTCATTACCGCAGACAATACTATGACTAAAATTATGTTTAACAACATTATTTCAAAAGCAGGTCTGCACAGCTAAACTAGCAATTAAAATTTGCACTTTGAATCGAAAAAAAAGCCCGTCGACGATAAGCTCAAAGTCCGCATTAAAACCAACTAACCATTAGCAGAAGCCGCTTTTTCGGCGAGCTGAAGCACACTCAAGAAATCGTCCACTTGAGTGGAGAAGTGTTGATGCCAAGTGGCCCAGGCTTTCAGCTTCTCCTCTTCCCCGCCGTTGTGCGACATCAAGAATTCCACTTCTGCCGAGAAAACAACAAGAAAACACTCCGTCAATCCTCTCCTCTCCTCCCGGCAGGTTAATAAAAAAAAAAAGCAGCTCTCTTACCTTCCCGACTCATGTTCCTCGTGCCCGCGTCGTACCTCGCCGAGGCTCGGAGCTGACGATTTTCCCCGACGAACGCGACCAGCTGTTCAAACAGACGCAAATCGCCGAATTAGTGTATATAGTAGTACGAGCTGCGACGACGGAATTCCAGTCTGCCGGTTCTTCTTACCTTGGCGTAATCGGCGTCGTCGAGGGCGGCGTCTCCCGGCTCCTCGATCACCGAGAGCTTATAGCTGAGCGGCGAGCTTACGTCCTCGAAGGTCTCGTTGAGGCTGAGGAGCATCTCGTTGCGCTCCTTCTTCTTGAACCTGGCGAACTCCTGCGTCGCGTTTTTCTGCAGGAGGAAGAGGCTGGTTTAGCGAGCTTTGGAAGACCGGCGAGAGAGACTCGGCGCGATCGATGCGCAAATTAACGACGGCGGAGGATTATCATGTAGATTCGCGTGATTATCGTTCGGAGGAAGCGAAAAAGTGGATCGCGTCAATCATCATGCTCTGCTGCTTTTTCTACGGAATCTCCAGTGAGCGCAGGAGGATTCTTCGATCGGTGTATTTATATAATTTGCTTGAAAAAAAGTATACTTTTGATATTGCAGCTACACGCACGTTGCGGACTTTAATTCTACGCCGATCTTTCAAACGATTATTTTAGCGATTCTCTTTCTCGGAAGAGTTAGTGGCGCTTAAAAAATTACGACCGATTAGCACCTATGCTTTTACGCGATTGCCGACTCGAATCGACGGTGCATAATAAAGGTCGATCGTTTTTTCGAGGTAATTACTATTTACGCTCGAAGCCGGTATGCACATTTCTCCGCGAATGCCGGAGATTCGACGTGCAGGGTAATGCATCATAAGAGTCATTAAAATCGTTCGATCATTAATCGCTTCCGACGTGCAACGTCGCAAAATAAATTTCTGCATAAAAACCGGTGAATTACGATGCCTTAAAATCATCGGCATCGCGGTGCTTTGGATTTTTATATTTTAAGTGAAGATAAAACTCTAAGAATAAAGAAGCTCAAGAAGAACGCTTCGAACAAAAAAAAAAAAAAAAAAAAAATAGTATTCCGAAATCGTTTTCGAAATTCTCAATTTCCCGATTCTTTATTTTTAGCAATGGATATTTTTAGTTGTATCAGGGACGTTCACAATTTCATTTAATACAGACATTACCTACTGATCAAACACCGACCAATGTTGTGCTCCAACATTATTCTAACCGTCATAGAAAACGTTCCAAATTACCAAATTGCCTGCGCAGCCAGCCAATTAAAGCCCCCTTTTCCCCCGTTTTTCCTCGCTCCGCCGTCCCGAAACTCCCCCTCTTAAATAATTCCCAGCTGAAAGAACTGACCCATTGCAGGAGGGTGAGGCGGTCGCTCGGCCCTCTCAGGAACCTCCACTCGGCCTCGGCGAGCGGCTCGCAGGCGTCCTCGTACTCGAGCTCGCTGAGCTCGATCCCGGTGTCCAGCAGGCGCTCCGGACTGACCGCCTGCTCATCGTCGAGCGGCGCGGCCAGGGACGAGGGCAAGAGTCCGCCCTTGTCGACGATGCTCACCAGCAGCAGCCCGCCGAGGATCGCCAACGTCCACTTAAGAAGCATTCCTCGGTGCTGGGGACCTGAGACAGAAGAGGTTTCATGGATTAGACACACTTTTTTCTTGGGATTCACGAATGAATGTAGATTTATGTTTGTTTGAGTAATCCTCTTTTGCTGAAGAAGTTTTAGCATTTGTTTTAGATTAGAAAATCGAATCAACACTATGTGAATCTGAGTCACAATCCTGTCGATCTAGAAAACTATCTTTCGATAACAAAAGGCACTTATTCAAATTTAAAAATAGTAATTAGATTAGCGATTGCAGTCGAGGTACGATAAGAGAAGAGAAACTTTTTAACTGCTCTATCAACTTTCAATATACCTTCCTTTTCCCAGATAAAATTATACAATTTATCTCTGATTGGAATAGTTAGATTGAATCGGCAATGAACTTAGCTTTGCACAAGTATGCGGAATCGATTATTACAATAAGGAAGCCTATATTCTATTTGTGCCTCGATAATTACGTCCGCACACACTGTGTACACACAGACGTTACGTAAACCGTAATTGTTCGTGTTATTTTCATCAATTTTCTGCCAATCATATTTTCCTGCGCTGCAGCCAATCCAATTAGAGGCATAAACTGTGTTCCTACCAGTAATTAGCAACAACGAAAAAAAAATAAGGTCAAACGAAGCGAATCGCAAGCAAATTGATAAAAAAAAATCAATACATCGATACATTTGTATTAAACACGTTTAATCGCAGCCTCCCAAAAGGGCCGCACAAATTGATTACCCCGTCCTTCCACCCAGCACCCATCGGCACCGATCTCCCCTAATTAACGAAAATCATCTCCGCCAATGTCGGTGCCGCCGCGCCGAACGACGTCTAAATCAAGTCCCTCGCGGCCGAAAAAAAAGGCGCCGCCTCCGATTCTCTCGAGCCCGTCGTCGCAGGCTGGGCTTCGTGCGATATTTTTCTTCGTCCGAGGCTCGGCCCCGCCGGCAATCAATACACCCGACCGTCAAATTCAATCCAATTGAGGCTCGTTTGCCCGTTTGATTCGCGATTATTCGTAAGCCGATCGAATAAGCCGTCCATTCATTGCCGTGAGAATTGGCCAAGTTAATTCCAGAGCGCCGGCCGGAAGGTGAGCCCTGATTTTCGGCCGCGCGGCTATATACGCTTTTCTTCGGGAGGCGCACCTTCTTTTTATCTCTTTTTCTTTTTCAGAGGCTGCCGGCTGATCACGGCTGGGTATTTATAGGCTGGAGATTTGTCGCGAGAGTGAAAGTGTAATAATAGACGGCGAGTTATGTCATTTCTTCGATTTTAAGAGGGATCGCGGATTTTTTTGCGAAATACACACAAGTTAAATACATACAAGTTCTACGTTGAAAGTGATTTTCGTTCGATATTAATTACAGGGCAATGCCACCTTGACATCCAACCCAAGCCGTTAGCGTATCGGATTAAGCATTATCGAGCGTACTTTTCAGCGTCTAAAATGCCCTGTTACATAAGCCTCCTCCCGAGCAAAAAAAACCCGGTATAAATCTCCGTTCGCGATCGAAAAAAGAGCCGAACTGCGCACTTAGCCGCCTGACATTGACATCAGGCTGCGATCTTGAAAACTCTCGGCGCGCGCCGTTTTTCCCCGTCCGCAAAAAGCTCTCTCACTCTCTCTCTCTCTCGAGAGAGAGACCTACATTATTTCCATTCCCGCGGCGTTCGTCCTTTTGAATCGCGGTCTTTTGCCCGCCGCTCCGATATGAATTCGTTCCGCGAGAGAGAATTACGAGGAAAAAATGACGCGGGAATAAATCAAGCCGCGCCGCGCGACTGGCGACGCGCGCGCATTTTAATGGCCCGAGCGCGAGCTTCTTATTTACGAGGGAGCTTTTTTCCAGAATTTTTTTTTTTTTTTCGCCAGGCTTTCGGTAATAATTGGGAGGAATGTTTCAGCGGGTTTTTGTTTATAGACTCGTTCTTCGGGGGAGGCCAGTGGAATTTCGAATTCTTTGGAAATGCGAAGAAAGTTGAGTAATTGCAATAATCATTACCCGATACTATGTAATAGTACAATTTGTGTCTTACGATACTAAATTGAACTTAAATTCACAGGTTACATAAGACTGTGAAAAATTCAGTTTCAAAAGAAAGAAGCTTCAAAATAAATAAAACACACAGTCGAAAATTAAAAGAATCGCACATCCCCTCGTAAAAAAGCAGGTGAAATGCTCCGCGATTTATCGATCAATAAAAGACGCGGCCCGCGACCTCGCAATAGTTTATGATTGAATCGGGCGGGACACACTTTGACGTCAGCATATCGTACGACTTTTACGCGCTGCGATTCTGCTTCTCTTTCCGAGAGGCGCGCGCATCCAAGCCGCAGAGAGGAAGATTACCAGAGCATTAAACCTACAAATGACCCATCCGCGGCGAAGGAAAAATGTCGAACTTGTGCTGCACTCGGCGATAAATTATACCTGGAAGTTACCTGCCCGCCTCGATGTGATTCACGACGTTTGCGTATTGCGTCGATAAATAAAAATGACATGCGACACGAGGCGGTAATTAGCTCGAGTTTATCTCTTCGACGGGATTAGGTTGAACGTCGGCATTTTCAAGCTCGGCGCCGAATGCTACAAACTTATATTCATTTTCGACGCCGCGGAAAGTCCGTCGGACTTTCAGCGATGGGAATTGAATCTAAAGAGTACTTAATGAGCAATTGATCGCCGCCGTTCTCGTAACCAAGTATCGGCTTTTTTAATTAGCGATAAAAAGCAAACAGTGTTGCTCGACTGCGGAGTGCACGTCAGACTTGGGAGAAAAAAAAACTGGTTTTCAAGGTTTTATAACGCAATTTTTTACCAACGACTCGTCGATATTCAAGCGATTCTTAAAATAAAACGTAACTATATTGTCATTTAATTATTCCTGTAAAAATCGCATCTTTCCATCGGTGGCGAATCCGGTTTACGTCGCGCCCGTTATCCTACGAGGAAATTTCGTCAAAACCTGACCCCCCAGTAATGTTCGTATACATTCCTTATTCCCCGCAAATCTTGAAAAACTTCGAAATCCTACCGACGTCCAAAAAAATTGCATTTATCCATCGATAACTAATAGTAGTAAATAACTAGATAACCCAGAAATTCGCTCGAAACGCCCGAGATTTCGTCGGGCAAGTAAACAATATCCGGCCAATGACGTATGCGGAGTCGAAGAATCTAGCGGTGTCAAGATCCTCTGTCGCTGCAGCGAGTCGCGGAACTGGTTTCGGACACAATACGAACTATGCTAAAATACGGGTCGCCGCCGCTGGAATTAATCAATTTCTGGGAGAGACTGGCTTTGGGAACGTCGCTCGGCGGTAGTTCGAGGTTCGTCGGGCATATAATATTTTCAGAGATTATTCTCGGCGTAAGAGATGCATCGCGTCTCTCGTTGAATAAAAGTTTAGCCTCGACGGAGGCCGACTTAATTATAATCGGGATTATTAACATAATGGCAAGGATGTCTCCATAATTTATGGTTGCTCCAAGCTCGCGGCAGCTGGCTTCCATTCCTTGAAGTAACGCATGACGTTTATGCCTTCCACTGACGAATTCGCTTCCATTCTTTCTCAAGGCGGAATTGAAAGCTGTGTATACCCTGACGGAATCCACGTTAAGGCGTCCATTTATCCTCGACGGATAATCGTTAAATTGACCGACTGCGTCGATTACAAGCACATGCCTAAAATCAAGAAAAGCCCCGAGTCGAAGCAATCGCAACGTCAATTCACCCTCGTCCGCAATCAGGAAACAATTGCCTCCCGACACCTCCGATCGGCCGAACAAAACTGTATACACCAGTCGAAAAGCAGGCCACAAAAGTGCCCTCGAAATCAATGCCGAAACGATGAGCGATCGACTCCCCTCGTCCATTACCCCCCGCCGCGCCGCCACGGCAGAAAGGGCCCGAGAGCGACTGGTCCTCGCAATCTGCCGAAACAGGGTCAGCATCCTCCGAACGAAACAATGACCGCTCCGAGTCAGCATTCAGAACGCGACACCGTTTCGTGTCGTATATATATAACGAAGCGTCGTCGTCGCTGGTGGCGTGATCGTCGTGCGCGGCGGCAATATCGCGGCGCGCTCAATTCGGAGGCTCGCTCGGTCAATTGCGCCCGAGGGAGAACGACGGCGACGATGATGATGACGCTCCGCGCACCCTTCGCTTCTATTTTCACGACGGCTATTATAGCGAGCGAGCTTCTGCCACTCGAGCCGCGGCGCGGCGCCTCGTTATTTTCGGACGGGGAGAGAGAAAGGAAAGAGAGAGAGAGAGCCCAGGTGGAGAGAGAGAGAGAGAGAGTCAAGTGACCGGGGGTCGGAATCGGCCAAGTTCAAGCCGCCCCGCGCGCGAGAGCAAGGTGACGATTAATGCCCGACTTTGATCGGCGAGAGATGTGCCGGGGGGGAGAATTTATGGCCCGGGGGATATATACGAGTGGCTCGCGGAGCTTTCGGCCCGGGGAGAGCAGCGTTTTTCCCCGAGCTTTCTTTCGGTGTATATCGAGCGGGGCAGCTGAGGGGTAGATAAAGACTGCCCGAGGAAGGTGATAAACTTTCCTTCTAAAGATAAGCCCGTATAAAGTTTGTCGGTTCATTGAAAACGAAGATCGCTTCCTTGGAAAAGGTTTGGAAAGGTATTGTTACGTTATATACATAAATCGGGAGTATAGAGGTTTGCAACAATTAAAAACTCAATAGAAAGGAAGATCCCTCAAAGTTGAGCAATCGGCTCGGGCTTCGATCGCCGGTGCACGTGTCCTCGACACGTGCGTGCAGCCGCATATTATCTCCGCAGACTTCCTCGAGAGCGGCGCGCTCCCTCTCCGGCCTCTCCGGCCGGATTTAGCGCGGCCGAGATTTCTCTCTTTTCGAAAAGTGAAAATTAGAGACGAGCCCCCGCGCCGAGATTCGCCGCCGACTTTGCCGGCGAGCTGTCTGTTTTTGATCGCGCGCGATTGTTTGTAAGTTCGAGGCTTGGAGCTGCTTGGCGGAGGGTCGACGGAGAGGTTTTGATCGAGGCAAAGTTTTAATTTTGCAGGTGTATAAACACGGGAATTCGTTTACAAACAGCCGCTGAAATAGCGAAATTGTTTTTGCGCCCGCAAAAACGAGCGTCCAAATGCGTCTGTTTGCTCGCTGCACTCGTATTTCGAGCCCTAAAAAATGCACGAGCCAAACTGCCGCGTCACAGGACTTTCCCGCAATTTTCCGTCGCAAAAACTCCGTCGGACCGACTAATGGAACTCGTTACTCCCGATGACAAAGCTCGCGGCTCGTTTCTTGCACTTGCTATATAGACGTCGATCGCGACGAAAAAAGCCTCGCGTGAATCGCGCGGCGCTTCTTCCGCGAGAGGGGGGAAAACCAGTACACCACGCGAGCCGTGTTTTCCTTTTCGCCGGGAATGCGAGGCGATGGTTCTGGGTTTTATTTACTCGGCGCGAGGAAGCGCCGCGAGTGCGCGCGACGTGCCTATTTGCGAGTGGCACTTTTTTTAGATGTTTGCGCGGCGCGAGTGACGCATTCTTGTATAAGGTCCCTCGAGCGCGGCGTTTGCTGCGTGGGTCGAGATGGTAATCGTGCATCTGGCTCGATCGAGTTGTTTGTTTTCGCCGGGAAATCGATGCTGAAAAGTCTGGCTGCTGGGTTTCGCGGGAGATCTTAGATGAGTGACGGGCTAAATAAATTCCGAGGCGTTTTTCGTTCATTCAAATTTGTTGCTTCATCTGCAGGAGGGAGGAAAAGCTGTTTGACGTTTGCGAAGAATACTTTTGGATCGACGCGCGATTAAATAATAGTTCTGACTTATTGTAGGAAAGAAGGAAAATAATCTAAGTATTCACTCGAGTAAACGCGAAAAATTTCCAAATCATCCGTCATAAAGCCGTATACTCATAAAAATTCACAACTCGTAAAACGCGCGACGAAAGCACCTCGAAAATCTAAAAATCCAAGCCAAGGCCGGCGCGCGCAGCATATATCTTTCCACGATCCCCAAGTGACCTAAAACTATAGTTTTTTTAAGAAGGCTGTGTCCCGTCGCAAATCATCCGAAGCATATCGACTTCCCCTCGTCGCCTCGCGCTCCTCAACCTACATGCACGGGCCGCTAATTGTAATAATGCGCGTGTAAGAGGAGGTGCGCGCAGTGGGCTTTCACTCGAGTGCGGCCGGCCGCGGGAGGAGGAGGAGGAGGAGGATGGAAGGTGGCGTGATGAGTGTCTGGCTAACCCCGGGATCGGATCGGGTTGGAGGCGGCTTTCGGATTGAAAGGGAAAGCGATATGCGTTACGTGCGCCGATGTTTGCTTTGTGCGCTAAGACGAATTACGTCGGGCGGCGTTAACTGCGTCTGCTCTCGACGCGGGGAAAAAAACGCTTATTTAGATTTTAGGGATAATTGCGATGGCTGAACTGTGAAAAGCTGAGAAAATTGATATAGCTTCCCTATTTTAACATTTTTTCTAATAAAATTGCTATTTATACTGCGACAGATGTGATGACAGATGTGGTGGAGAAAAGGTAATAGTAAGTTTTCATTTTTAATGAACTGTATTGCCACGAAAGTCGAAATGTCGAAATATTTGTATAAGAATCACGAAAAAAACAGTAAATTCTATTTACATTGTACTTCTTATTAGATATTTGAAAACTGCAAATTATACTTACAAAGTATTGTGCCTACGAGGAAAAATACTTCAATTTAAAGAAATTGACGAAAATTGGATTTATTAAGGTGAATTATTGAGAGCAATGCAGTGACTGATTTATCTCGCTAAATGCAAAAGTTAACATCATCATTAAGATATGTACACTGTTGAAAAAACAAATCTTATCCTGTTACATAAAACGTACAAAGATAAAGTCTTTTTCTCTACGATTTGCTTTCTTTTATCGTTTTATTTCTCGGAGTGACACATATTGCAATAAAAGTCACATTTTTCCGAGTAACGATTCGAATTCTGGCAATTTAACTTTAATAAAACAAGTTACTGTCCTTTTTCTTGTACGTGCTATCTAACATTTCTCTCTTATTAAATCAGTAACACTTTCTTTGAAGCAAGAAGTGCCTGTTGCACAGTTAAATTCAACCGCAATCTTTTGTAAGACAATCGAAAAAACTTCTAATTCAACTGATTAATCCTCCGTAACAAAAACGAAGATAAAAAAAATAAATTTGAAGTATAAATCTTATTTAAAAGTACACAGCGATATATTTTGAAAAAATAAATTGTTAAACATTTTTTTTTTGCCTACTTGTTATTAGACCCGAGTAAACGATAAGATTCACACCTGTTCACACACGTAAAATTCGGACCTTTCTTTGGAAATTCAAAAAACACCTTTAGGTATTTAGGTTATCTTGTAGATTAGAGAGGCCCGAAGATAAGGCCGATTCTTTGCTCTTTCTTATCCGGATCCGAAGACATGATTTGGTCTACTTTCGACTAATTATCGCTACAAATTTTTCCCGCCAAGTATTATATCCACGTTCTATATTTTCCTGCACTTACAGCATCGTAAAAGCCGCCACCGCGGGAAATCGTATAATTACAACTGCTTTAGATTTTATTCCAACAGCATTTCGACGGAACGTCCCAAGCGCTCGAAGCTGCTTCCAAAGTAATAAATTTCAATCGTCGTTCAAAATTAAAAGGCAAATAAGGGCAAAGTTTAAATTCAAGCTCTGTACCCGCTCCGGGAATTCCCACTTCACAATGCAATCACCAAACTTAAACTCTACTCGAAGTTCAAAGTTCCCCGTCGAGTTCATTATAGAAAGAAAAACTTTATGTACACCGACTGAGTAAAGCAACGTAATTGTTTAATAATCCCGCTTTCAATATACTACAAATATATCTCCGTCCCGATAACACCTCCCATTCAACAGTCGAGTGAAAACGAGCGATTTACAAAACATAAAGAGATTCGAGGCACATAAACGTCGAAAAGCACATCGGCGATTAATCGCACGACGGCCCGGGAAACGAGCGACTCATGTGCAATAATCGCCGCATTCAATTAAGGCCGATTTCAATAACACAAAGCGCAATTACATCATTTTTTTGGGGGAACGCGAGAGAGAGAGAGAGACAAAGCACGTGGCGGCGGCGGCGTTCGTGAGTAAGCGATAAAAAAAAAAAGAAGTCGGCCGTTATCGCGAGAGGCAGTTACGCGGCAAAGGCCGCGCTCCGATCCAAAGTTCGACGATTGCGGATAAACTTTCGGTCCGACGATCGTTTCCTCCCGTATTATATATATGGCGAGGCTGCTAAAAAGGACGCAGTTGCGGCCAAGTGTCGAGGAGACGAGCTGGCCGATTGTGTGGGCCTTGTTTAATGTGGTGTCGAAATTTATTGGTAGGCGAGAGAGATTCGAATTTAGCGAAGGCGAATGCTAAAGATCTCTCGAGATTCTTTAGGACTTGGCGTTTAAGAAGCGTTCGATAATAAATTTAGATTATCTAAATCTTGCACTTTGTGCAGCTGCCAAGTCACGGCGATAAGTCTGTCGCTCGACTATATTAATCCTCCGAAATTTTCTGGACAAATTCACAGCTTAATCCCGCCGTGAATCGGTATCCTGCGTACCATTTCACGCGTTCCAACACACACAAATCCAAGACGCCTTTTCTTTAAATCCACGTAGCAGCCCGCCTCCGGCAATCACCTGGCATAACTCAAAGGCAAAATGCCACCTCCTGGAAATCCCGGCCATGAACTTATCCCTCGAAAAACGTCCCCCGCGGCTCGTATATTCCTTTATTTCGCGGCCGCGCGATTATGCAAATCGCGCGGCATTTTTCTATACATTACAACTCTCGGGGGGAGGGAAGAGAAGTCAATTTGCGCACTTTGCCCGCGAAAGGGGCGAGTTTTGTTGTTTTTGCTCGCTTTAAACGGGCCGGCGGGGCGGAGATAATGGCGCTTATTTTTGAATTTTCGGGCTTTGAAGGAGGTACGCGCGCGGAGGGCTTTTGTTCGCAGGGGGCCGACGGGAGGCGGGGAGTTTTGAAAGGAAAGTGCGGAAAATGCGTAGTAATACGGGGTGGAATAATTGCCTTTTTTTCTTTCGCGGAGCAGCTTTTTTCGACGTCGGGAATAAAGTCGGCGGACGAATGAAAGGAAACTATGATTATAAATGTAAGGGGATTTTTTTTGTTATCTTTTCGCAATGTTGCTTAAGTAATTGTTTAAGTTTTGCAGTTGCTTTGGAAGGGCTTCATTTGTGGGTACGATGAATTTTGGAAGGTAATTATGTTGAACAACTACATTTTCGTACTTTAAGAATAATTACTCATACTATTTCTTTGTTTTAATTAAGACATTAATTCATATTTAGTTGTTTTTTGTAACTTTGACTCGATAGGCGGTATATTTATTTTTACTTTAATGTCGCATAAAAATGTAAAATAAATCTGCGCATATTTAAGCAGCGCTATTACTTTTAGATAATAATTTTTATTGTTGTATTAATTCCATAAAAAAAAACTAATATTTGATTAAAGCGTTGACTTTCAAACAGGATTTTAAGCCACTTAATTTTTTAAATAATAATTGGAATTATTTCATCACAAATCTAGAGGTTTTAGAATTTTTAAAAAATGATATTAATCTCAAAAAGAAAGAGTACTGAATTTAAAACGTCGAGAGCAGTGATATTTAGTCCACGTCTCGGTAAACTGTCGACTATCACTGTCAATAATTTCATTATCAAAATTTCAGAATTATCAGATTAACGAGACTCTTTAGTCAAGGGCGACATTACTTTTATCTCGAGGCGCTGATAATCTTTTGAACTGGTGAATAATTTTCATCGAAAAACTGATTAAACTTTCCATTTGTTTATTCAATTTAATCAGATCTACGTTGAGGCGGCTTCTACAAGTGCAAAGTCTACTTCTATCTGAAAAGCCGAGAAGACAATCCCCCAACCGGCTGGCAGTAAATTGCAACAAAAGTCTTAAGAGCGATTTCAATTATTCCGAGATTTTTCGAGATTCTTTGTCGACGATCGGATCGGAATATAGATTGAAATATTACGTCCGTTTTATCGGCTGGAACGGAATATAATTGCAACAATAAAAGGCAGCTTATGTAATTCGTGTTCGCGGCGGCAGTCAATTTTACGAAATTGCAGAAATCAATATAAAGCCAGTTTCGGTTCCTAAACTATTCATGGAGGGGGCATTAGTTTAAGCTACTAACCTATGCATGAGGAAATAATTCAATTGAAGATGCCGGAGCAATAAATGGACGAATCTGCATTTCAACCCGAATGACGTTTGTTGCCAATATAACGCGACCAAATCGAAAAGCTGCGGAGAGGCGACGATATCTTGTTGCCTATGAAATTGTTGTAGACAGGCGAAATTGCTTGTAATTCGTGAGCGTTGAAATAAAAAATGAGGAAGTAGTTATCGAGGTAATTAGATTCGCGATTTACAGTTAGTCGGTGATAATGTAAACGAACGTTTTTGTAAATTAAGTGGAAATTACTGCTTTTATGTTCGCGCGGATTGTCGACGTAACAATTTATGTCCAATTTGTTAGATTAACATTAATCGATTTTTTCATTTTAGATAACGTTTCCACTTTCGAAGACGTTTATTTTTTGCTTTAACCAGTTTCATTATTCAATTTTGACTTATAGACTTTTACGATAGTAATAAAAAAGACTTATCAGATGTTAATACGATTAAAAGAATCTTCAACGGAATAAGTTAAGCTTTTATAAGACTATTTTATGGATAAGATCTATACGTTTTAACCCTTCAAAAGCGCAGAATCTAAATTATCAATAGAGAATAAGGTTAAAATTCAATGTAAACACAAAACATAAATAAATAGTTGAGAAAGATAAGTGGAGGACTGAAAGGCAAAATCACCGACTCCGTCTCTCTCGATAAACGCTTTCCTCAAAACATTTAAAATTATCAGCATATTCCGGTTTTTAAAATCAGTGACCCAAAACGCTCTATAAGTTTCAAGTTCACGGTCGCGCCGAGCGTCCGCGTCCGCGATCAAAGTCATCGAATTAAAAAACCTCGAGCGCGATATCGGCCTCCTCCTCGTCAGCCGTCACTTTTCGTCTCAGCTCTCCGCGGCTCCTCTACCTGCACCGAAATATCCCAGGAATCTCGACGGGAGCAAAAAGAGGATGATGCACCCCCCCGCGTCCATCTCCCGCAGAGCGCGGAGCGAGCGTTCTTATATGCGCCTTTTACGCAACGAGCTGCTTCTCTCCCAGCAGTCCCGGCTCCTCTTCTTACGCGCTGGAATCGTGCAGGCGGCTTTCTCGAATTCCCCGCGGCCGAGACCGCGAAAAGCACACCGTTTCTATAGACACACTTTCGATTGACCCCCGCGCGCCCTCCGCCGCTGATTTAGAGCTGCTGTCGGGAAAATTTTACGCGAGGAATTTATGTGTCTTTGTCGAGGACTTTGATGCGAGGCGCAGGAAGCTACAGTTTCGAGGCGATGGGTTTTATCGCGCGGCGACAATGGAGTTTACGAGCGAGGAGATAGGGAGAGCTGCCTTTTTCGGAGAGGGATTACCAAGCTCTCCGCGACGTTCGCCGATTTTGACGGGCGGATTTTGAGGGCTGCCACCTGGCTGCTCCGGCGAATTTTTTGAGAGCCCGCTGCAGGTGGGGAGTTTAATTAGAGGCGCTTGATGGCTTTTTAACTCGGGTGGAAAGCCCGGGGAATTTTTCGCGACGGGCGCGATTAATCATTTTACAGTTGATACTTTGATAGAAACAAGTTGGAATTGGTAGATTTAAAATATCGTTGCAAGCTGAAGTATTAAAATTGTAAAAGAATAAAACGACTTAACAACACTACAATCAAATCGGGCATTTTAAAACATTCAAGGATAATATTTAATGCTTTCAATTATATACAAAATACATACTGCAAACGCGTTAAAAAACAAAGCTTCCACAAGTAGCAAAACTATTATACACATTTTCTGAAAGCGCAGTCACTCGTCATAAAAGGCCGAAAAACACGATTACAGCTTATCAAAGGTCGATTCACCATTTCGCATTCAAATTGACTTTTACATCATAGTTACGTTCGCGTTACAAAAAGTAAAAAGCCATTGTCTCGAACAAAAAAAAAAAAAAAAAAAGAAGAAGAAGCGAAGAGCGTCCATGTATTAAACATTCCCGACGTTCATTAACGAACGTGACACTTTGCTTTAATCCATAGAAACAATTACAATTGTAAAGCGTGTACCGCCGGCGCAGGATCTGCTCGCGGTCTTACGACACGAAGCGCGGCTTCGTATTTTAATTGTCGATGACGACTTCGGCGGCTCCACATTATTAAAATATATTATTTAACCGCGCGGCGCGCCGACTCGATATACATATAAAAGCCCGATGTAAGGAGAGGCGCAACTATTTCGAGTGGAAAGTTTGTACGATAGAAGTTTGCCGCGTCGCCGTTATGCAACGAACGAATTTTAAATTTCGCCGAGATTCTTTAATGAGCGGAATATTTATGAACGGCAAATAAAACAAACAAACTTCCTGAAAAAAAAAAAAAAAATGAGACCCAAAACTCGAAGTCGGGATTGTCCTAGCTTCTTTCCGGCGCATTTCAATACACGATGCATTCTATTTCGTTCGAATACACGCGGCGAAAAGGATTCCGTAAGAGCCTAGTTTAACGCGCATTTGTTGACTCGGGGATGGTGCAAATTGCACGTTGCGCCGACAGTCAATAATATCGGGAGAAAACTTTTTTGACGCCCCGAAGAATATAATAAATTGAAAAGCCTCTCCTCCCGCGCGGCGCCGTTTGTTTTTCGCCGAGCCGACGCTGCGTGCTCCCATAATTTATTTTACGTCGCGAAACTTCTTCAAAACCCCGGCCGCATTGAATTGGCGCGCGACGCTCCGTAATCCGACATGTAGGAGGGCTTAATTGAACTGTCAGAGAGTGGCGCGAGCCAATGGAACGCGCGTGCCTGCCTCTTTTTTTTTTCTTTTTTTTTTTTTTTTTAAACGATTTGTTTTGCATCCGCGAGAGGAGATGCGTTCGAAAAGTGCGCGTCTCGGGAAGAAGGGCGTTTTCGATGAGCGGGGGATCGATTTGTATTGTTCGATTGCGTCGTATTTTGTTTACGTTTAGAGCGGCGGTCGTGCCCTAAGCAGAAATTGAAGACGAGCCGCTCTCGACGATTACATTGTTTTAATTCGTCGAGGCGAGTTTGCGAGTCGTGCACTTGCGGCACGTACGCTCTTTGCAAAGATTTTTTCATGTTTTCTTTTAAACTTTCATCCAAAATTCTGCTATCGCGACAAATAAATCACGCGTTTGAATGTTATCGATTTGTGACACGTAGATTCTTTAAATAATTTTAATATTCTTTTGTTTTTAAATTTGGTCAAAAATTCAATTCGATGAATTTCCTATTACCGTTGCAAATGTTCAATCGAAAAATAATCGTCTTTCTCTTAGGTGTTTAATAAAAAATGAAATGTCAAACGGCTTCTTTAATTATCGGTCCCGTAATTAATTAGAAAGATAACTCTTTAAATAGCCCTCGCCAAAGTAGGACACGCATCGTTAAATATCCCAGAAAATAAATTCGAAGTATCAAAAGATTCTCCTCAGCGCGAATCGAACTTGCGAACTCGGCAAGGAAAACGGTGCCCACATCGGTGCCCGATGATCTCGGCGAGCTTTGCGTCCGAATACAAAGTATCCATATCCCGGGTGTGCGATAAGATTGCGCGAGCAGCGGCGCGCGTGGCCTCTCAACTTTTTGGAGCAAAAAGCAGCGGCCGCGGCGGCCGGACAAACCGGTTGTCGGTGCGCGGCAACTTTTAACCTCCTCTCTCTCTCTCTCTCTCTCCCAAAACCTCGGCGCGCGGTGCGAAAAAAAAATGAATATTCGCTCCCCTCGGAAGCTCCTCCTGGCCTGCGCCGAGGATAATAGGCAAAACAAACAAGTGGTGCACGGCATACCTAATTACGTAAATCCTCCGGTGCGAATGCGGTGTCTGTCGGCTCGCGTGCGCGTCTGCCTGCGGTAGCACTCGACACTCCGATACGGGCTATCGGCTTTCAGGTGGCGGTGAACTACTCCTCTCCAGGCCGGCGACTCCTGCCTTTTTTGCCGAGGGAAAAAAATAGCGCACTTTAGTCTCTCCGAGCACTTGTTTCTCTCTCCCTCTCTCTCTCTCGAGCCGCGGACGATTTCAGGAGAAGATACAATCTCTGACGTTAAAAAGCCGGCCGATGTTCCGCGCTGTGCACGTGGAGCGCGCGTCCTCGCGTTTTTCCGCGAATCGGTCCCCCGCGGAAAGAGAGAAATTGTCGACTCTCGTCAAGGTGACGATAGGACTACTTTCACGCTCTCTCGCGAGAGAGAATCCCCGAAAAACTGCGCGGGGAAAAACTTTCACTCCTGAAATCGGCCGCGCGGCTCTCGGCGTCGGCGTCGTCAATGAAAAACCCACCCTTGCGGCTGATTTTCTGTCTTAAAACTCGGCCGAGATCTCGTCTTGTGTCGTATTATGTGTATATCTTGTCCGGCGGGCAGAGCGAGAAAGAGAGAGAGAGCAGCCAGTCAGCAGGAGCAGAAGCACGCGACTGGCGGCCTCGTCCGAAAAGCGCGCGCGGCTCGGCTGCTCGGGGCCGTTGGCGGGGGAGCGGACAAGGACGGAGTCGCGGCGCGCCGCGCTCGTCAGAGAGAGAGGACGAAGCCGTGCCGCGCGCCGATTCGTCGCCCACCTCGATTCCGGCCCGGTGGCGTGATCGCGCGCTCCGGAGGCTCGACCGGCCCTACTACCTACTCCGGCTTACGTCGCCTGATCGCCGCGCGAGACGACGACGCGCCGAGCGGAGGGAGAGAGAGGGAGAGGGAGCGAGAAAGCCACGCGACTCGAGGCGCGTTCCTTGAATGGCTGATTCACCTGGAGATGAATTGTTTGCTGCTGCTGTGCCGCTCGAGATGCACCAGATGGAACGTTTGTTTCGGGAGCGCTCGCTTTTTTCGCGGAATCGCTCGACGAGGCTTTTTTCGGGGTGACGGATGGTTTTTCGGTTTTCGAGCGATCGTACGGTTTTCGGGATCACTGACGCGGTTCGACGCGCTGGAGGAAGTGAAATGACGTTAAGCAGAGCGTTAATGACGAAAGCTACGAAGGCATTATATATACCTGCGCGCGTCTAGCTTCTCGGTTGAATCTCGCGGAGATGTATGAATTTTAAGACTATATGACTTGTAAAAGAATTGCATAGCTTTTGAAAGTTCAAAAATTTAATTCTGTACTTTTAATAGTTGATCTAATCGAATATTTGTAAGATATATATAACCGTTACGCGGCATTCCGATCTCTATTTTTAAATTAACAGAGATTGCGGATTAAAACGGTTTAAACTTTTTTCTAATACTAAAAGCGTATAAAAGCACACAGCAACCGAAGCAATGAAACTTTCCAAATTAGCAGTAGACTTAAAACGACGCTTATATATATACTTAACAAAATCTGTCTGGTTTAAAAGCTATTCTTAGAAGTTGCCTTCGTGCTCTCTATCAAGGCGACTCTTTTAAGGCATTTTAAGGGCTAAGTACAGAGGATCAAAGCCGCTAATTGCAATCATCTCCGCCTCTCATAACGAGAATGTCATTTTTCTTACGTAGAAAAATGTACGAAATAAAAATTCTCCGAGAAATGGCCTCCGCGTAAAAAGTTACAAATGACTGATTGAGCCCTGGAACATTCCTCGCATAATAATGCCGATATCGACTCCGTTATAAAGCAAAATAAATGACGAATGATAATCGGCACGGACGGGAATTATTATAATAAAAAATTATATGATTGATAATCTACTTTGCGAGAGCGCTGCGTATACAAGTTCGTAACGCATCGAGCCTCGTTTATTACAGCGGACGAAGGATGCACATTTTGTTTCGACTGGAAATGCACTTGCTCTCGTCGCGCAAATAAAAGTCGAAATTACAAAAACAAAAATTTATTTTACCGCACTCATTATTGTGCTCTGACCCTTAATTACGTAAGTTTATTATACACTGCGCTATTATGGAAATGCAGAAGGATGTTTTAATTATACCTCGGGTGCACTGCATGATTTTGCAACCGATGCTAAAGTTTATGTTGCCGAAGCTTCGCGGCTCGTTCGCAGGTGCACTTCCGCCACTAAACAAATTCAAAATCACTGGACGAGTTAAGAGTACACAATTTTCCTTGCCCAAGGCTGTCTGTTTGTCATTGTTTCACGTATTTCAATTATCTGCGATCGTGGCATTTCGAGCGATTTGTAAAAAAGTTTTTATTTTTAAACTGCCCGCGGTGCTAAAAATATTTGAACGATATAATCCGAGTACGTGAGAGATTAGTGAAGAACGGTTGTTTTTTTTTTTAATTTCGCGTATAAATATATACTGCTCGTTATTGTTGTCTCTGCAATAAAGCATTCAAATTACTCTGCAGGGATATAAAGAAGACGTAACTCGTGAATTCTTTCTGGGCACCGATAAGAATCTAAAATGTATATCGGGCGATTATTCAAAAGAAAAAAAAACTGAACCATCAAAGCTGAGAAAAATGCTTTATCTCTCACAATAAGCATAAACATGAGTCTTCCATTAAACTGCAAGATAAGTTAATATATAGAAATGAGTTCTCTTTAATCAAGTCGTTGCTCCCGAATTATCCTCGATAGCGTAGAAAAAAAACCTCCGACTCTGTTTCTCGAGCGAAAACAAATTGTTACAACGATAAAGAAACTTACATCGACCGAAACGATGTTTTAAATGAGTTAAGGTCACTTAAGTTAATAAATTGGAGCCTTTTATTCTTTCTTTAATCAGCAGCCTCTCTTACTCATTCAATAAATTAATCTCTCGCCACATTATGAAAAATTACAAAGTACAAATGTTCCAGGTTCGATTTGACACGTGCGAGTGACGGTGAATGCAAGTAATGGCAGATAATTCAATCTCTTTCTCTCTCTTTATCCCGCGAAAGTCAGGAGGACGCAGAAAATCGAGCGCAAGGGAGAAAAGGAGGAGAGAAGCACATCTCTCCCTTTTATCAGCTGACTAGCCTGCCCCTCGAAAGACATAATCAGTCCGAAGAATTCCAGCTCCCTTCTCCTTAATTATAGTAATAACGGTAATTCCCGCTGCCGCGCCGCGAGGAAATTTCGATCCGCAATTTAGGCAAATGAAGTTCAGTATATAAATTTTGTTCGGCCGGCGTGCAGGACTCTCGGCGCGCTCGGGGAACAATAAAAATTGATAATCGCTCCGGCGGCTTTTTTTTCGGGCTCCGGAATTACGATTACGGCTGTTGGCAGTGCGAGCTGATCGATTGTAAAGAGCGCCGAGATTTTACGAGGTTACTCGCGCTTGGGTAAAGGAGTTGAACGCCGGAGAGTCGAAAAAAAAAACTCGCAAAAGTCTTTTGTAATTCAATGTCTTTCCGAGAACTGCTATTAAAAGAGCGTGCAGCTCTTGATGATACGTTCTGGCAAAAAGTTCGGGAAAAAGTCAAGCGGACATTTTTCATTGCATGAATATTGCAACGATATCATAAAGCAGGAATATTGTAATTTTATTACATGCGTTACTAAATTTGTAGTACTAATGAAAGCTTTGTATCCAGGTTGTTGGGTATGAAGCTTGGTTTATAATAATGGCTGAACAATCACCACATTATGGTTGGATCGAATAATGGTCCAATAATGGATGGATATTGGCTGGATAATGGTTCAATAATGGATGGATATTGGTTGGATAATGATCGGATAATGGTTGTACAATGGTTGAATAGTGGCTGGATAACACGCTGAATAATCAGGTTAGACATCTTCTCGCGCTCCTTTGAAAAGTTTTTCAAACATTATACAAAAATTCAAACATTATATTGAAAACTGATTCAATCGCACTTGAAAATGAAAACAGTAATTTCATATGCGTCCTTTTGAACTTACGAACTTTTGTATTCTAATTGGCCATATAATTACAGTTTTTTAAGCTTCTGCAATTATTGGTAATGTCTATAAAAATACGATTCGAACGAGTTTTTGCGAGATTACTCACCTATCTCAACGAGCACGTCGTAACACGAGTAAGTTTCCATATCCGTAAATACAGTACGTCAACGAGTTTTTAGAAGCACTATTTTTCACTTTAAACACAATCTTTTCATCAGATCGGTTCATCAACTGCGTATACAAACCAGAGCCTCCTACCAGCCGCTAATTTGCTCTCGTTGCAAACCTCCGAAAATGAAAAAAAAAATCATCCCGAACAAAAGCCTACAAAAGCTGTACACGTATACATCATCGCATTCGACTACAGTCAATTCCAGCGCCATTGTATACACACTCGGCGATTCCTCATTCAAGCGAAACTCCAAAAGTTATATATATACCAGTGATTCCGAACCCTCGAAGCGCTCTTATAGCGGACCTCCCCAGAGTCGCTTCCTTCCATCTCTGACGCAAAGGTCGCTCCCGAGAAGTCTTCTCCCTTCTGCCGAACGACAATAATTATAAAAAAAAAACAATAAGCAGCCGTTCCCGCGGCGTAATTGCTAATTCAAAACGGGACGGGCAGGCGCGGCGCGGCAAGGCGCAGCGAGCGGATATTAGCTCTCCTTTTTAAAAGACTCCCGCTTCCGCGAAAAACTCTTCTTGCGCTAACGACTCGAGGGGGGGACCTGAAAAGCGGGGATTCGAGGAAGCGAGCGATAAAGCTATCGGTACGATTTTTCCGTTTACACTGGGCTCTTTTTTTTTTCTTTCGTCGATAAGAGGCGGCATTGAAAGCGATATGCCTTAGATGCTCTTTGATCCTGGATGGGATATATTTTGCGTCGAAGTGCAAAAACGATGAGTCAGATATAAGGCGAACAGCGGATTCGTTCTCCGAGCGGCGAAATTGTCAACCGCGAGAATAGACGGTGGGAGCTGAGGTGAGTCAGATATTCTAGCCGGGCATTTTAATTCGAAATCGCTAAAACTCTCCGCACAGCGGCCACGTCGGCTAATAATTCACGCTGCGAGCGTTTGCTTTTCCTCGTGCATGGCGGATCGCCGAATAGTTTACTTTATGCTGCTGCGCCGAAAAACGCGTAATAGAGAGCGACGCGTGCGAGATTCTGGATTAAAAAAATTTGTAAATTTCTTGAAATTTTGTTGGTGATTTTTTTGTTGTCTTTCTTTAATTTTGGAAAATATCTCGTCAGGCGTTTGACTTGTGTTACGGGCTGATTGCCAATCAAAAAGTGCTGATCATCAGAATTTTCGAAGAGCAAACTTTGAGCGGTGTACTTTGCAGCCTCAAAGGTTTAATGAACCACGCTGCAGGTAAAGAGGGCTGTTAAAAAATAAGAAAAATCGGTCTATTACCGGGAAATATTATACCGTACGTTGACGCGGTATATCTTTGTGCAGAAAATTAGTTGTGCAATGTTTTTTCTACGTTTTTTTTATAAAAATATACGCGTTCGTAAGGCAGAATTTTAGTTTTGGTAAACAAAGCATTTAGAAAAAGAACCTGAGAGCCTTTTAAATCTGCGTTTCTGAAGTGAAATTGACAAAAAACTAGAAATGACGACAGTAGGAAGTTTGCTTTTGAGAAGCTCTTTATTTTCAGCAATATTTAAGATAAAAAACGTCAAACATCTTTTATTTCACTTATAGATTTTGTTCACTAAAACACAAAAAAAAGACATTTAATTATACAAGATAATTTCCTCTCTCTGTCAAGGATAGATTTAAACAGAGTCCAGCATATTGATAAACTCTCCACCAGAGTCAATTCACGCACAATAGACGAAAAAAATGAAGACCGATCCGAGTAAGCATCGCACACAGTCCCCGATACCCGCAAAACGCAAACAGCGCGCCGGTTTATCCTCAATCATGCAACAATAAAGAAAAGCATAGCCCGTCAATTTGCTCCACTCCGCTCCATCGAAAATCACGCTCCCCGTTAGCTTTAAACTCGCTCCGAGCGGCCAAACACACGCAGGCACGCACACAAACACGCGCAGGCAGAGTGCGTCGCTTGAAAAATTTATGAAGACATCCATTAAGCTTGCACCCTCCTTGTCCAACCCTACGCAGCAGCAGCAGCAGCACCACTCGCTCCCGTCATCTCGCGGAGAGGAAAAAAGAGAAAAAAGGAAAAAAAAAAAATATTCCGCACCTCGGAACGGAGCACAGGCCGCCGCTATCGGCGATCTTAATCCGCAGAGCGTCGGGAATACGACTGAACGATAATCCGAGCTGCGTATAGTCGCGCGACGGCGGCGGCGAAAATTCACTCCTACACCCGGGCCCTACTGCGATTGGCCGCCCCTCATTATCGTCTTATCTCCTCCACTGTGGCCCCCGCACATACGCGCCTCTGTGTTTTATATACCCGAACTCGTGCCAAGAGCCGCGGCTCCGCGAGGATCGATCCGCCCGGCTCTCTCTCTCGAGAGAGAAAGATAGAGAGAGACGACGACGACGACGACGACGACCAAGCGGCCGAAGCCGAGAAGGATTCGGGATGATTTTTCAAGGCTTCGAACCAGATATATATGTATAGTACAAGGGCTCCGCCGCCGATTTTTCAGCGAGCTTTTATCTTTGGAGGTTAATGGATGGACGGGGCGAAATTCATGAGAGCGAGCTGGCTGCTGCATGAATTATGCGCGCGAGGAGCGAGGGACGGACGGGCAGGAAGCAAACAGAGAGAGAGAGAGCCGAGAGAGCGGGCCGCCGCTTATTGTGTGATTATGAAACGGTTAATAAAAGAAATCGCTTTGCGCGACGAGCCTTTTTTTATTCGATTAGAATGCCGGGCTATTCCGCGCGATTTCGCTCTGATTATGTGATTCGGAAGCTGACGCTTGGGTTGATGGTTCGTATAAAGTAGTCTTTGCTTATGAAAGTCAGATGTTAATTCATTTACGAGGTTCGCCGGGGTCGTTGCTCGGATATACATATAGCATAATAATTCTATATATTTTATTACAAGTCAGCCGAGTTATAAATCAAAGCGTAATCTGAGTTAAATATCAAAAGGTCTTCGAGCGTATATCGCAGAAGGCGATATTGTATAAAAGTAAATCTCGAGAAAGACGGGCGGGAAAAGAAGATATCCGGTTTTAAAGAGCTCGTCTATCGGAGGCCCCGTCATAGGGGCTGATTTATAAGGGCAACAGCGTAATTCCGAACCCTCGGGAGGTCAATCCCAGGATAATTTTTTTCCATCAACGAGGATCTCGCAACAAACTGTGGCAGCGGATCGCTTTGGCTTTAAATACAAAAATTCCATCCTAAAGCGCCGGCGAGCCGTCCGCGTTTGGCTTCTCCCCATCGGGCCTCGGCGCAACCCTCATCTCCACTCGCAATTATTGCTCCGGCTCCATAAAGGGTTAACGCGGGCCGTTAACGAAGCGAAAAGCGTGCGCCTAGATCAGAGGAAAAAGGCAGCAGCTCTCTCTGTCTCTCTCGGCGGCGGCGGCGCGCGGTAAAGAAAAGCCGCGCGAAGAATCCAGGCCCGGAGGAAAGCAGGAGAGCGTGAAAAGCCGTAAAGCAGAGCAGGAAAACTATAAAATCCCCCAAAGACGACTCGGCCGAAGTACTTGGGAGAGACGTGAAACTAGCCGGGAGAGAAAGAGAGAGAGAGAGAGGGAAACAATGCCCCGACGGTGTGGTACACCGTTAAAAGGGGGAGAAAAATAAAGGAGACAGAGAATTCGAGGAAAAGAGCGAGGCTCCCCCTTCCCTCTCTCTCTCTCGAGGATCGCCGGGCACTAATAAGGAAGCTCGGGCGGAGGCCCGTGGGCAAAAGGGAGCGAGAGCCTGCAGGAGACGAGGAAAATGATATAGTGGGCTCGGGCCGCTCCGTAATGAGCGCAGACTCGAGGGCTGCTGCCGGCGGCGATCAGTCTGCACACCATTTTTCATTCCTTTATATGCCCGGGCGACGACGACGACGACGACTCGGACTCGGTGTTTACGGCTCCGCGCGGTGCGTTCGCGCCCAGATTTTATTTCCGAATATCGGCGGAGCTCATCGGGGATGTATACGGCGGGCGATACGTTTTTATCGCTTTTTGTTTAGCCGCGAGAGCCTGCGGAGGCCGGGAAAAGAGGCGGGAGGAGGATCCCTTTCTTTCGAAAGGTTTTTCGAGGGAGGAAGTGAGGTGGGAAATTTTGTTTTTTACCGCCGGAAGTGCCGTGGGTTTTTATAGTTCGAGCAAAACAGACCGATTCCACGTAGGGTGCTGAAGCAAATGAAAAAAAAAGCCAACTGAAGAACCGGTGGAAGTGGAGGCAATAACGACAAGGTCGAAGCGAAAAAGAGACCCGCTACCCATTTATTAATGCAGCTGAAAGGGAATATTCCTTTCGACAATTGGTAAAACGGATAAAAGCACTGCCGAGGTATTCAAAACTGGATATCGCAATTAGACTTACAATGAAAAGAGAATTTGACAAAATAGAGAGATATTTGTCTGCGGCAATCATGGAATTTGAGTGTTTAATCAATAAAAATTCAGAGAATTAAGCCAATTATACAGAATAGAAATGTGAGGAGAACAGCAATGGATGCACAATGCTTCATCAAAGTTGTAAAAATCTAAATATTTTCATGAGTACATGCTTTAAATAATTCTTTATAACTCCTTTCGGATTCTTCCGAAAAGCGCACCCTTTTTTCAAATACGGTGGATTTATGTATTTCGGAGCGCTTTTTTTTTGTAAATTTCATTTTCACTGTAAAAATATACTATGAAAACCCCCATAAAGACAGTGGTTTCTCGCATTGATCTCGGAAAATACAAAAAAAAAGTTTGTTTCCTCATAAACCTAAGATTTACAATCAACAACAGGCACTTCCTCCAAAAGAAATCCACCGCCAAACAAGCAACAGTAGGGAGCCCTCTGAAAAGCCGCCTCTGATATCCCGAAAGAACCATCATCCGACGCATATGGGCAGCTCGTTACGCTAATTAAAAAAGGCGGCATCTGCAGCGTCGGACTGCTCCGGCTGTCGGAAGCGATATCGAGACGCGGACGGTGAACGATTGCGTTCACGGCCGATTACTATTACGGGCGTTCGCCTTGGCTGCGGGAAAACGCGCCGCCGCGCGTAAACCGGGCAGCAGCTCTTTTGTTTACGCGCATTATAATGCAGACGGGGAGCCGCAGCTCTCTCTCTCTCTCTCTCTCTCTCCTTTTGCCGGCGAGAGTTTTTTTCGCCTTTTCGTACAAAGTACAGGTTCTCACGCGGATGGCTGCCGTGCGAGCGAAATGATATAATGAGCGCGATTAAGAAGCTGGCTATTGAGAAGGATGTTGGAGGTTGATTGAAATTCAAGTGCATTATGGTCGACCGGGTTTTGGTTTTTGTTGCTGGATGCTGGGGGCTTTCTAAAGGGTTGGCAATGAATTTTTTTAATTATTCAAGGAGACCGAAATAAGCCAGGCGTCTTTATAAATAACGAATCTGATTAATTAAAAATGTTATCTAATAGTATATGTTAATTTTTCAGTGGGCGCAAGAAATCATTGCATAAATTCCTTGCGCACCGGCCTGTCAATTACTATAAGCTTTCGAGTTATGCATGCTAATTAGTTAGAAAAAAAAAATTGATCCCGCGCGCGCTATTGGGACTTTCACGTCAAATTAAGATATTGCAGAAATCTGAGAAAATTTAAACTGTCGATTAAGCTTTTTAATTGAGGGTTCACTTGCGCTAAGGTGAACACGTTTGTATTAATTATACCTGGGAAACGTGAAACCCGATTAGGAATTACAGTTAACTAAAAAGAATATTCAAATTTAAATTCGTTCCTGTATTACTCTTATGTTTTTAATAATACTAAAAATGTAGTAATAAACATTCTTATTTTTTATATCAAGAAAAATTATTCTCATTATTTTCTATAACATAAAAGGTTTCTAAAGATATTTCAATTGTCGATTTGTAAACTAATAAATAATAATATAATTTATTAGTAAAATTTTAAATTAAATAATCTATTTTATCTGCAGATGGGACAAGGAATGAAACCAGTTATCTACCTTACCAACGCATGGCGTATAGCTATTCCGATGGTGGCAGCACTTTCTAAACCTCATCTGCATCCTTATTCCTTTCGCAAATTGTCACGCGTCAGTGACCGCAGCTTCAAAACAAAACATACATCGGGAGCAGTAGAAGTGGACGAAAAAAATCCCAGGATAAACATGACACCTTATTATTATTGCTGCATCAAGTTCAAGACTTTCGCAAGCGGCGACTAGACAGTCTCTATTCCGCAGCTCTCATTACATAAATAGCACGCCCGACGAATACGAAAAAAGTGAGAGGTACGTAACCAAAGTGATTTCCGTCTGTCAAAAGATGTCTACTCCTTACGTAACTGTACGATAATCTTGGTCTTTAACCCTGAATGTTGCTGGGAAGTCGACAATTTCAAAAGCGACAGAGATGTAGCCTGGAGTTAGCTGCGAGGAGGCTTGTTGATTATGAGAAACATTGGCTTCGAATAAGTGTGCACTGGGCTTTTAGCCATGAACTGAGGTAAAATTGGTACAAAGTTATAAATTAGTGAAATGTGGGATTTAAAGAAAAAGGCAAGGTTCATTTTGCAATGCCAAGAAGGTATTTAGTATTCTCAATGCTTAGGATAATAAAGTAAACAAGAGTTGCAACAGCGGGTCACAGTTTAAACAGTGCCTTTGAACAATTTTATTGTTTTCAAAAGAAAGCTGATATCATAGAGTGATTTTTAACAGAAATATGGAAAGATAAATTAAATTGTTCAATGCATAATACAAAAAAAAGAAATTGATAAGAAGATTCTAGTCACATTCGTTTATAATTTCAAGTCTACGTTCAAGAATTACATTAGTTATAAACATCAACAGGCATAATAAAACGTATTGAAACCAACTGTAATAAATACCTATCAGTAATCACCAAAACCTCAACATTTCAAAATTTTACTAACACTGCTAAGTGTTAATTTCAGCTCATGGGAAAAGCTCATTTTAATGCATTAGCAAAACTGTGATGTTAAATAAAGGAAGAAAAAAAGTATAATAAGGAAGCAAAGAAAACGCACAAATTGAATAATGCACCCGAAAGAGGAGCGAATCCTGGACGCGAACCAATGGCGAGTGGAGGCTCAATCGGTGATCAACGACGTGCGCGAGCACGTCAGGGACTTGCGGATCTGCGACGTTTCGAGGCTGCAGAGCAGCAACCACGCGATCTTCCTGAACCTCACGACCCTCGAGGGCCTGGAGTTCTGCGTGCGCCTCTCGCCGCAGGGTTTCGACATCGTCGGCAACCAGCACAACTGCGACGATAATGCCCGCGAGGGCGACGGCGCCGAGTACTACGAGACTATTTACGGACTGCTGGACTCGATCAGCCCGCAGTACAGGAACTCCTTCGGGAACAGCCTGCTGGATAGGCTGCAGCAGCTGAGGCAGGCCTGAGGAAGTGTAAATAAGAGAGAGATTGTATTTTTATCGTAAGCGTTGTGGCTGTGGAAGGAAATAGAATTTGGATTTTTTAATTTCAAAGTATGCTTGGATTTTAGCTGTATTCACAGCTGAGATTAAAATCATTATGCTTTTAACATTATGTAAAAACTATACATTTCTACGAGAAAAAGAGAAAATTAGTAATAATTTTTATAGTAAAGTGGTAATTTTATTATGTTTTTAACTTGTATATTTTTAAATTAATATAAAATAAATTAAATGTAAACATAAATCTGCCATTTTTTATTTCTAATGAGCATTTCAAGGAAACGTTAAGTTTAAAAAGAGTGTGATAAATTGATTTCAATTGTTAAAGTGAAAATCGAATGCAACGTAAACATTGACGCACACGAGGTGTAAGTCAGCTTTCTACATCGGAAAAACTACGTGCAATAAGATCTAGCTATTACGTCATACAAACTATCGTGCATACCGACATATCATATCTACCATTCCAAATAATTGCCGTTCCTTAATTATTCATCATTTTAAAATTAGAAAGCCAACCTCTCAAACCTCTCCCGATCTATAGAAACTTTTTCAACTCGAAAGCTCGCTCCAATGAAGAAACGATCGTCCGGGACGACTGCGAGCGGCGATCAATTATTATTCATCCGCGCAATTTGAATCCGACGTTATCAGTGCGTGCATTCTTCATGAGTGGCGAAGGCCGAGTCGCCATAAAAAATTTCGATGGATTCATCCGAGCGACACGATCGCATTAGAGAATGGATCAGCGCTTGAACTCGGCTCGACAAAAGTAGCTTGCACACACACACACACACACACACCTCGCTCAATGTTAATGAGCGGCGCACTTGAGAAATCAATATTGCAGTCCGTGACACGTATTGAAAATGTAGTTACTTCTTATGAATATGCCCCGCAATCTATAGAGAAATCTCGACTTACTTGTTCCTGCTTACGTTTTCTGCATGTGTATGTATAGGAAGCTGTAACTCGGCTTCAGCGGCTCCATATCAATCAGCGAGTCCATTGAGTTTTCGAGCGTTTTTGTTTCTATTCAAAAAGGAATTTTCTAAGCGATTTTGTCTGACGCACTTCTTTTTCATTTAAACGTAAATTATCACTAGTCATGCGTAATAAGTTACTTTTACTTACGTATCACCTTTGTTACAGGCAAATCGTGAACACGCAAAGCTTATAATTGCTACTCATCATTTTAACGTGATGTGTAATATCAAAATGCCAAGATAAATCTTGAAAAAAATTGGCATGAAAATTGCTGAGCAAATAGTTCTGAATCAAGTAAATATAATGTCGAAGAAATCGTGCATATAATTATCGAGCGAGTTATCCTCGCCACTTATCTTGCTCTTTTCGACACACTTCTCATTCCATGCGATTAAACCTCATTATTAAACTCGCTTCCTCAAACTCGCCGCGAACCCATCCAAATCCCAGCTAAATCCGTCCCCCGAAAGCTCCCAGCATAATTCTATCAGCGCTCACCGCCAACATTGTCCATTAATCGAGCGGGATTTGGCGACTCAAAGTAGGAAATTCAGCGCGATCGCCTTGGCGATTTTCCCGCTCGCTGCACCTGCCAGATGTTCCTCCCCTCCCCAGCGACATCTAGAACGATATTCGGAGAGAAAAAAATGACTGATGCTCATCGACGTGGCGCTGCGCGCGTTGCGTAATCTAATGATGCGGCGAATATGCGCCGGCACGTGAACCGAACCGAGAGCTGAAATGCGCGGCCACGTGGAGGAGCTTTGATGAAATAAGAGCTGCGGAGCTTTTTGCGTTGAGGGCTTTGTAAATATAGATTTATGTGCGCTCGGGGAGCTCACCAGCAGTTCTCGCGAATCTGCTTATTTTTTTTTTTACATTTTACAGTTTCTTGCCCGATCGCGTTTGCGAGCAGGAAATTCGAATGGAATTGCTCGGGGTTTTTCTGGAAGAGGAAGTCGAGGTGGTTCGAGATAACAGCGAAATTAAAAGACTTTTTAAGTTTGCTAATAAATGCAAAGTGAGAATTTATTTTAATCAAGTTTCATGCTTGGTTATACGAATTTAAAATACTTTAATTAGTTAGTGCTAATTTATAAGTTTAATTTCAAAATTTTCCGTTTAATTAACATAATTAAACGGAATTAAAATTCACTCTCCGCAACATTTATAGCCAACTAAACTGTTTGACAACAAAGCAGGAAAAAAAAACTTGAAGTGGACGAAATTGCTCTCATAAGTATCCAATTTCAATTCAAAAGCATCGCGGCTATTTTTACAAAAGTTCGCAAAATATAAGACACTGCGCCTGTATTAAGTTAGGCACGACCGCGATTTGCAGCGCGCGACTCGAAAAAAGAACGCAGAAGCACGTGACTTCGAAAATTAAGCCCCGCGCAATTTACTTTCGAAAACGACGCGCAACTCCTACTCGCGTCGTCGCGCGTCATAACGCTACCTATGCAAAAGTTCGGCTTTACGTCATGACGGAGGGGAAAATTTTGGGAGCCCGAAGCTAGGAAGTCTTCGAAAAAATGACCGATCGATATCCAGCGCCTTTATAAAAAATTTATATACGCCGCTCGTAAATTCCATTACGCGCGAAAATAGAACGGAGGTATAGAGTGCTGTTTCTTTTGTAACCGCCGAGGCGGAGACGAATTGCAGCGAGACGTATAAGAGTAAACTTCGTTCGGGACAAGTTTGACTTGGGAATTTATTGAAATATCGCTATTGTTACGATTTGTCATTTTTCATATAGGCACAAAGGAGCGAGTCTTTTGCGTTTATTTTTGTTGCAAAATTCGTTATGTGGGATGGGTGTACTCGTTGCGGCTTGGTTATTATTCTGGCTTACTCTGCATTTTAGCACAATGCCGTTTGTTATCATAACTATATAAAGTTTTGGAATCTTCAAGTGTTTCTAGTACTCGAAGTTACGGACGTGGCACATGTCAAAAGAATTTCAATGCACCAGTTTAACCTTTTCAACTCAAATCGCTTACATCCGCTTCTGTAACTATTTTAATTATCATTGAATTACATATGAAGTAACGTTACTTCACTTTTATTCATTAATCAATGCTTATTTTGTTATATTACAGTTTTTAAAAATAAATTCTTTTTAAACAGAATTGACTTAAAAAGAATTGATTTGGAATTGTTTTGCCGTCTGGATACAATATACAAATATTCTATTATAATAAATTAATAGATTAATTCATGAGATTAATAATATTCAGAGTAATTCAAATTTTTAATCTAAACAGTTGTAACTAAATATCTAGCAAAAATAATACAATTCTAAATAGCTAAACAGCAAATTGAAAAAAAACAGTTCAATTTCATCTCGCAATTTCCACATCTTAAATTCCCATAAAGATCCACTTCGTTCCCTAAGCTAAATTCCTCGAAACCAGCTGAAAATCAGACATCCTCATTGAAAGCTCGAATTTCCCCACTCGTGACACTCCGAGATCTGGAATCTGGAGCAGAGACGATCGGCCCCCGCGTGAGTCAATATATCCGTCGCGTTTCTGAAAAATTGCACCCCGCCGCGTAGCGGGGGAAAAAACATAATTCGATCGCGCGGCCAACAATGCGCGAGTGTATATAGTATATCGCCGAGTGCGATACTCGAGAACGATACGCCTCAATTCCTCCTCTTCTGCGCGCGATTTTCCACTGCCAAGGTTCGAGAAAAAGAGGCTTTATCTAAAAAAGCACGGCAAATTCGAGCCAACTGGCTTTTCGACGCTGTAAAAGGAGGTTCGCTCGGCTGCGGAGGAGAGGATGTTTTTAGGTTAGAGTTGGTTTTGAGTGAAAAAGAATTAAGGTTGATATATAGATGGGTCATATTGAAATGCAGGAAAGTTTTTGTTATAAAAATACTGTCGTGGCGTCGTATTCTCGGGTTTGAGAAATTTTTGGAATTTCTTCAAAGTTTTAATTGGCTCGATGCTTTTATTAAACATTTAGTCGAGAAAAGAGGAATTTTAGTTTTATAAGTTGGACGTTGTAAAAGAAAGCTTTTCCTTCTAACCAAATTCAAAATCAAAGCTATAAAGTATAAGTGCTATATTGTAAGAATCTTTTGCTTATTTTCGAAAAATGTATGTTAAGGCGCACATAAAAGTGCCGCAGAGCATTTCATGCATGTATCGTTTCGCCTTTAACCATCAGCAATGAATTCAATTGGAAAGCTTCGTTATTTATAGCTTTTTAACTTATCGTAAAAAAATCCACTTGAACTTCAAAATTACATAATGATATAAGTAATTTTAGACAAATGGCTTTTACATTCGCGCATTATATCATAGAGTTTAAAGTGTTTTGGTTTATTTATATAAATTCATGTTTACGTTTTTTAGAACTAAAAATCTTTTATTCATAGCGCGTACAAAAAGTAGTAGTTTTAAGAGTCTCGCATATGGAAATTTATTTCAGATATTCACAGTGTATAACATTTAAGTTAAAAAATGATTCTTTAAACAATCATAAGTAATTTATAATATAAATATTACAAAAAACACATGTTGAGTACGTTAATTTATTCCAAATGTAAACATTTGAAACTCTAGTCATTTTTTAAAATACAAAACTCTGATAAAAAAAAATAGCGTGGATACTCTGAAATATGTTAAATATTTTTAAATGACCCTAATTAGGAACAATTCATAAATAGTTCTTACATGATGCAACACATCTAATTTACGTACTCGCAACTTGGAAAATTCTTTTAATAATCGTCGGAAGCTCGCAAACATATATAAAATCGCCTCTTTCTCCAATAGCAATTGTAAGATCTCGTATAGAAAATTAGATCGCGGGCGATATCGTGACTCACGGAATTCCTAGAATTGGGCCACTTTTCAAATTCTGTCCATTTCTCTTTCATTTAGCTCCACTTGGATTATACATTCCACTCGATAAAAAAAATGCAGGTCGTTCAAGATAACGCCGAGTCCGTGTATTTATTATTCGTTCTAGAAACTTTTTAAAACGCGCCCAACACTCGCCGTGTTTACTAAAGACAAAAGTATGGTTGACCATTAAACTCGCGCTGGTCATTCGAGTTCCTTTTACGGTCATTTAATTTTTACGATGCGCGCCAGTAAGTAAGTAGTAATGAGTAACCGAGTGACACACATGTGCCAGCGGCATATTTATATAATTTTCATAAAAGCATGGACTCATAGTCAAGCAATTTTGCCCGCGTAAATATAGCCCGGGCAAGAAGCGCAATTTAACGCGTTCGGTTTCTCGAGCGTAATTCAAATAAGGAATTAGGTGAATGAAAATTGTATCGTCGAAGAATTCTGAAAAGGTGAAAGTCATTTGAATCCGTAGCCGCTCGCGTGGAACGCATTTCGAAAAGCAAGCGGCGAGGAAATCGATAAGAATTCTTTCAAGTTCTGATGCGTTTAATTCTCTTAAGGGCTTTAAAGATAATTACTAAAAAGTCGCAAACCACCTCGAGTGGCTAATTGGAGAAACTAGTTTTTAAGGTTTCAACGGCTGTCTCGTTTTATGTCCTTTAAAAATGCCGATCTTTTCGAGAGCTTAATTTCCTTAACTTATAGCGTTTCTGCCGCACGAACTGGACTATCTGCAGGTTAATCTGGCCGCGTACGATAACAGAGGGGACTTTTATAATCCCAGCTGGACAGCTATAGAACTTTTCTTGTAATCTTATAAAGATTAGGTCTGTACAAGAAAGATTAGGATTTGTTCTTAACAGAAATTTATTAGTGCACGGCAATTCTTAGGATTACACTGTGCAAAAGTTTATCTTGAAAGTGGTACGATTATTTTCTTTATGCAATATATGATATCTAGAATTGCGGTTTTTAAGTGCCATTAAAAATAAGGTTTCTACTTTGCGATAATTCTTTTGCGCAGTTTTTTCGTATTTTAAAAATCGAACATTGAGCAAGTATTTATTTTATAGTTAAGTTTAGGTAAAAATGAAACATCTTATTAGACTTCCAGAGCTCAAGAAGAATTCTAATTACAGTGTAGTAGAAAAAACTTATCATTATGTTTATACTCACGCTACTGAATCGTTACTAAAAAGCGTCAATTAAATTATGCAACATTGTACAATTGCTACTAATGTTTGAAAACGAAGCTTTCAAACTTTTCAACAATATTTTCTAAACCAGAAGGAATGAACGCTTAAACAAACAAAATTCAATGCATAACTTAAACCATCTCGCATAAATCTCCATGCAAACGAGTCTTGAAAACTTGAAAATCCCTTCGAGTCCGACTAAAGCCCTTTGCAGCAAACGTCCACAAAATACATTACGCCTCGGTTGCAGGGCAATAAAAACGAAAGTCCGCTATCACATTCCAATGCTGCGGAGCTCCTTTTCTCTCCTCCCGGTATTCTACCTCGCGCGAGTAATCTACGTCTTTCTCGCGCGCGCGCGCGAGAGTGAGAGAGAGAGAGGGGGAGAGGGTCGACTAGCACTGCGCGCGGGCGAGCGAGACAGACGAAGACGGCGCGGTTAGAGCTCTTCCTCATCGTCGCTCCTGGTTGGCAGTGAGTAGTTGACTGCTCGTCGCTGCGCTGGCTTGCAGTGCGTCGTCTCTTCGCCGTGGGGATATTGTGCGCGAGATATACTCGGCACCCACGCAGTGTACGTCCTTAGCCTCCAGCAGCAGTGAGAAGACACACCCGTGCCGCGCGCCGAGAGGAACAAAACGAAAGCAAGCGCGAGAGTGACTCAGTGGCTGCCGCCGCCGCCGCCGCCGCCGCCGCCGCGGGTGCGGAGAGTGATTCTGTGTTTTGGAGCGCTGACAGCAGCAGTGAGTGCCAGAGCAGAGGGATTGGCATGTTCTGCTGGCGCAAACACTCCACAGGAACAGCTTCTCCTGGAGCGGCGAATAGTTCGACCTTTCGGTGCGTGCAATTGTCTTTAGCGTTGAGAGAGAAAGAATGAGAGAATGAGAGAGAGAGAGAGAGAGAGATAGAGAAAGAAAGGGAGTTTGTTGTCAAGCTTCTGGGCGAGAGAGAGACCGTCGCTCTGCGCCGTTATGTGTACACACACATGAGCGGGGATCTTTCTGGATCGCCAGGTGCGGGTGTTGGGGCGATCGATTCGACATGGGGCTCAGCTGATGTAGCCCTTCGAATACTGCTGTTGGGGTTCTGAGTGTGTCTCCGATGGTGGTGATCTTTCAGAGGATGATCGATGGGTTTTCCAGATGCTTGGCTATCAGTCGAGTGGACTATTTGGTCTTTCCAAAATACTCTTAAGTGTTTTAGTGTGTGATCTGGTTTTTCGAGAGATTAGTGATTGAAACTAGTTATCAGGATCGTTACTTGAGAGGAATTTTGTCATAGATCAATCTTTTCGTTTAAATTGTCTATTAAACTGCTTTCTGCTTATATTGACTTTGGAGTAACTTGTTAACTTTTTTATTGATAAATCATAATTTTTAATACAAAAGATTAATTATTTAATTTACATTAATACATTCTAATACTACTATATTAATTTTACAAAAAATTTCATTCAACTTTACATAATTATAATAAAGTGTATACAAATGATGAAAACCAAAACTAGATATTTAGTAATAAGTTTCTTGACTCAGGAAAGTTATGAATGAGTTATCCTATAATTATATAAAAGCAATTATATTCAGAATCACATGAGTCATTGTAAAGATGTACTTCAAACTAAGACTTATCATTAGTTTTTTGCCATCCAAATGGTCTTATCAACTGCCTTCATTGACATATGCGTCAAATCTATTTAGCATGAGTCACTTGTAACAATCTTAGTCTACTACAGCAGTGACAAGGATTCAACTGTGCCGATAGTTTAGCACAACTAACAATGCTTATTGCTATTGTTCAAGATGATTCAATGATAAATAAATTATCAATCACTTTTATTCACTTCATTGCTATTTATCTTTACGTTAACATTTTTTCCTTGCATTGAATAAAAGAACTAATTTACTGTTGATAGCTGTCCATCATGTTATAAATTCTGTGATAAGATATAAAACTGATAAAATAACAGAATGGTTCAGGTTGAATAAAGGAAAGCTATGAGGTCATTTATATTTTAAACAGTTTTTGTCAATAAATAACTATTAATAGAAAAGTAAACATTTTTCAGTGAGGAAGGAAAAGCACTTTGCTTTTATAAATATACATTTGATATCTATTTTTAAGATAAATGGTTTAAAAGAAAGTGTATTATAGAAGCAAAGCATTAAAAAAGTTCTACCTATTTTAAATAATTTCATCAATACCTCTAAACTTTCCTTTCTTCTATTTACATGTACTAATTGTCAGCCAATAATAAATTTGTGTTCTTCTCAGGTTCATCAAAACGCATAACAAATGCTAAACGGAGAGAAATCAACTTTCCAACAAGGGAGGTATGGCTAGCTTGACAGTGGCAACGTCAAGCAAGAACAGCTCTCGCAGTGCATCCCCCAACAGAGCTAACATACCTGGCTCGCACAGTCAGCAGCAACAGGTCACAGGCAGCTCTGATCACACACCTAAGTCGCGGAATGCAAGCGCGACGTAAGTCGTTTTTCTCTCCCTCATCGTGATTATTTTTATTATCTCAAACGTCTCATCAGGCGTGCAGTACTCAGGAATTCTCATTGAGAAATAGCTCTACCCAGAAAAACCTGATGAACGAGTTGTGTTTCTAAGTATACAAAGGATTAAGTTCTTTTTGAGTCAGCGATGCACTGAAAAAAAAATCAGGATAATTTTTTCATTTTTATTTTGGTGAGATAAATATATTTTAATTTCATTTATTTCTGCTGAAAAAATACTGAAATAATTTCAGAAGCAAAATAGAATTATTTAAATTATAAACATCAAGTATTGATTCTTATAAATACTAACATAATACATTTTTCAGTTTTACTATAATTTCTGTCTAATGAGCTGCATTTATTTCAAAGCAAGTAGAAATTATTTGAAATCGATTTTGACGATTTTTTGGCGTGCAGAAACGTTGATTACTTTTTCTAATTTTGAAATCCATGCTAATAATTTTCACGTTATATTTTACTTTCGCCCATTAAATAAAATTGATTATAAAAAAAAAAAAATTAAATTTTGTAATGAGATTATATTTTTAATTTGCACCAATTAAACGTACCTTTCACATTAAATGGGAGGAAGCAATTACGATCAATTTAAAATTTACGTCTGCTGTTTATAGCTGATCAATACATTAATTTTTCTATTGGATTTAATTAAAGAACAATAGTCTTTTAAACTGAGAACGTCTGCAGAATACTTGTGAGTCAGAAAACAGACAGTAGACTATTTCTACAAACGGAAAAAGGGTTTAAAAATCCTACGACTCCACAGTTCAAATCAAAGTTGTATTTTCTAAAATAATTTTACTGCAAACTGTACGTAACAATCTAGTTTAATATCTTAATTCGCTCCATTATTCAAAATTACATAATTTTCTAAACGCTCGCCGAATACATGTTATCTACTTTAACCATCCGAAATGTCCTAAACATTAGGTGGCAGTCGCAGGTATTACAACACACGTACGAAAACGTGACATGTATAAGCCGTAATCAAAAACACGGATTATAGTAGCTCGAGTTTACCTTGCGCTGAGCCTCTGATAAAAGTACACCAGCTGAATTCTTGAAAATTCGGGAGCTAAAATTGGGAGCTAAAATTATTAGAAAAACTTGATAATTTATATTTTACTAATAAAAAAATAATTTAAGTTCAGTTCTTATTTATTAAGATAATTCTGAAAATTAAAAGAATAGACTGAAATCTATTTTTTCAGATTGCGCAGAATTTGGATTCCATTAAATTTTGATACGAGCGAAAAATCATAATAGTAATTATCAGAACGTAAAATTTGTTTACAAAAGGTTTCAAAATAAAGTAAATTTTTATAACACCAAATTCGCGGAGGCAGTATTGTATAAAAGATAAAATATATCTAATTAAAAATGGCTACATGACTCACTGAAATTTAATTTCCCGCCAAAGTTTGATTAAAAAAATACAATCATCCGTTATCGCCCTCTGTCAATAAGAAGCCGCGCGCATTTAAAAACAAACATTACGGCATTAGCGTACAATCAAAAAGCACGCCGCGCAGAAAAAAAAATCTCGCGCCGCGGCAGAAAATTTCCAAACGCGCGTCAGCCACTCCGGCAACCCGTGCAATTGCCTATTAAACCTCACTCCCCACATCCTCCTCGAAGCTTCGCCGATCCTTCAATCTCTTAAACTAAGCTGGCGGTGCAAGGTGCAAGAAGGCGCCGATTGTCGCGGCAGCGTGAATAGGCGATTGGCACTAACGGCGAGTCTCGCTTTGTGTGTTGTTACAGCCAACAGCAGCAGCAGCAGCAGCAGCATCATCATCAGTCAGCAGCGGGAGACGGCAGCGTCGGGGGCGGCGTTATGAAGAGCGGCGCCGGGGCCGGCAGCAGGCAGAGATCGCCCGGCGCCATGGCCCGGGCCCCGGAGGGCATCGACGAGGCCCAGGCCAACGTCTCCTTCGGCACCGAGGCAGAGGAGTTCGCACAGATTGGCATCCATCCGACCACCGATGACGAGACTGTGAGTGCTCTTACGCTATATCGGGGAAAAAAATTGGAAATTATTGTCTGTAGGCTTGGTTGGATTTTTGTAACGGGAGTTGCTTTATTAAATGTAATTAAAGTCAATAGAGTAGTAAATAATTCGAAGTGATTTTAAAAATTAATAATATTATTAAATTCTGATACAGTTACATGTTTCATATAATTAAACTTAACATTTAAACTAGCTGAGTAAAAATGATTGTAGCTTTTTTTCCGGGTATAGTTAATGAGTAATTTTTTTTTCAATGTAAATTATTATTCACAAGAGAATAATAATTTTTTTAAACGTTTAAAAAGCTTCTATGAATCAGTATTTCAATAGTTCAAAATATCTTTAAAAAAAATTTTGCAAAGTAAACCGCGAAGAATCGATTAGGTATGGACTATTTAATGTATTTTACTTCTAGTACTTACGATTAATTCTTCTGCTTTTAAATTATTTTTTCTATTTGAAATCTAATTGAATGTGTACAATATTTTTTCTGTTTTTAGAGTTCATAAAGCTAATTTAGTAAAACCTTTTACTTTTTATTTAAATAATTGGATTTGTTTTTTATCAAGAAAAAAAAATTGTTTTCGTCACAGAATTCATTAACTCAAAGGATCCTAATTGATCGTCATCGATTAGAAACAAATAGTTTAACACTTCATTGCCTCTGAACATGATAATCAGAATCATTATAATCCGCAGTCATAAACACGTTCATTTAAATTAGAAACGCTGAAAATTAGACGTCGAAGAAAAAAAAAAGCGTGTTCACGACCTTCGGAAAACTTACTGTGTCAATGGTTTTATTGATTTCGTACTTTCACCCGAAGAACCGATTGGAACAACTTGTACTTGATTGGACGTTAATAGATTAAAGTAGCATTTATATATATATACTCTTTTTTATTTCGGTGTATATGTCGCTCAAGAACGAAGACTGTTGATGTAATTGAGGGCGGATTTCAGTTGGAAAAGGAATATAAAATGTGTTACTTTTGAGTACACACTTAAAACTACGTGCGGAAGAAGATGTTGCAAAATGCACTCTTACGTTTTATTGCGGGTATTACGTTTTTAATCAAGTAATAACTTTGTTATTCGCATAAACGCCAAGTTTATGTTTATCTTTTCATGTAGCGGAATTAATAAATGATTTTTTTCCGCGTGAAGAACTTTTTACATTTTAAAGGATAAATTCAGTTTTATGACTCAATAAAAATAATCGTAAATCGAATTTATATAGTATTTCTTAAAAGACTTTAATAAATTCATAATAAAATGCTAAATTAATTATTTTGTTCGAAAATTAATTTTTTTTAACAAAAATTTACTGAGCATATTTATTTTTTAATATAAAAAATAAAACGTGCTTACATATATTTTTCACGTTGCATACAATTTTTTTACCTTGATAACTTAATTTTACTGCAAAAAACCGAACATTTTTTAAATAAAATTTTAGAAGCAGAATCTTTCTTTTACAATTTAATATTATTAAAAAGTTATTTTAAAATTATCAATAAAGTAGACAATTTTATAATTCTACTAATTTACTGTTACACATTTTATTTGCAATAAAGCTTTAAATCCTCCTCTATACGGTATTACAGCATGGAAATCTTTACGACAAGTACATTTTTTTATTACAATGGCCAATACCGCGTATCTATAAATAATTTTTATAGCGCAAGGGAGATTTTATAAAAATATTCAAGTATCAAACTGTACATCATTATTAAAAAACGCCGTAACAAATATTATCTATTGCTCATCATTCGTCGCATTAATACGTTTGACCTGCGTGAACCCTGAACTCGATAATAATTAATTCACAATTTCGCTAATGTGGTTACTTAGGGAACAAATTTCCTCTCAAATTACTCCCTTTTCATCATAGGTGTGTGTCTAACGTCTTTACATTTACGGAGAAAAATGCTTTGGCAAGCATGAGTATATTCTTTGTATTAATGGGCAGGTGGGTTGTGAGCATCGTAAAATACTTTAATAAATTTATTACCAAACATGTCAAGGTAGAATTAAGTATAGTTATTTTTCTTTTACTAAAAAAAACGCATTAAATTTTCACGTGCATAAAGAATTTTCCTCTGTATTTAAGAAACGTTATTATTTTTCTCTACAACCATCTTTTCCGATAATTCATTCGCAACCTTCAAAGTCCAAGTTCTCCTAATCCGTATCATTCAAAAATTGTAAAAAAAAAAAACAAAGCCGTGTATATAAATCTACAAAAATAACTTCCAACGAGAAGGTGACGCAAACCGAAACCTCCTCTGATCCCGGCGAAAAAAAATCTGTTCCAGCAGGACGCGTCGTTCCACGCGGTGCAGCACTCATCGTTCATGTCGAACGGTTCGTCGGAGCTAATCGGTGACGACGTGGACGCGAGCGGTGCCAGGGTGCGCCAGGCGATCGAGCACATCCAGAACAAGATCGCTAAGACGCGCGATCTCATCAGGACCGAGCAGACCACCAGGGACGGTGAGATCTTTTTTTAAAGTCGTTTTTAGGAGAGTTTTTCCTGATTAGATTTGTTTAATTAATTGGAAACTTAATGAGCGAGATAATATGTGTCTCTTGGAACTTGCAGGGTGAACGAAGCTAATTTAATTATTTCCTTGGATAGCTGGTAATTTTAATATTAGATAAGAAGTCGATACTTAGTTGTGGGAATTAATATACGATTATAATTCCACGGTATTTTAGAATTGATGATAAATTTTGATTTAATAATAAGCAGGCTGGATTTTTTAAAAAATGAAATAAACATTCTTGGAGTATTTTTTTATTTTTTACAAGAAGCTTACTTTTCTACGTTTAATTATGATTAACGATTTAAACTGATAATTCAAGGCTCATGCGGAGCAATAAATAGGCGGTTGCGCTTTTATTAATGAGAAAATGAGACTTGCTACAATTCAGTTTATTCAATTCTATCTATTAAAAATATATAGTTAATTCTCGTAGAATTTATGAATGTTTTTTTAAATAAGTTTTTACGATAGTAGCGAGTTTCATTATTCGTTATAATAAGTTCAATGATCTAGTAGTTGTCAATTTTAAAATCTTATTGATATATACAAATGAGAATTATGAAAGAATAACCATGACTTACAGTATTATTTTAAGCCTTCTCATATCATCGCTAGTCAGCAAATTTTCTACAAATATATTCAATAGCGAATTCACACGAAGTGAAGGTTTATTTTAAATCATTTTAAATTGTGAGGAAATAGCATGGTAATATTTAATGTATAAAATTAGTCGCGACATTTTTTTATACAATTCAGTGCGCTGTAAATAAATAATTAATAAAAATTTCTCACTTTCATAACTTATAATTTGTTACTATAAGTGAAATGTAAAATTAACTTATTAACAGGATTAAAATTTCCAATATCAAAAAAAGTTAATTTAAATTGAAAAGTCAAGAGTATCATAAGTTTTCGTTTTCCATTCCAGAGAATGTCAACGAGTATCTGAAACTGGCGGCAAACGCCGACAAGCAGCAACGTACGCGGATAAAGACGGTATTCGAGAAGAAGAACCAGAAATCAGCGCACAACATTCTTCAACTACAGAAGAAGCTCGACAGCTACACGAAGAAGCTGAGGAACTACGAGATGAACGGTGCACAAGTATCCCATCGGCAGCCTCGCGAAGTTCTGCGCGATATGGGACAGGGGTTGAAGTACGTTCAGGAATTCACGAGTTACCCGACTTGGGTCTTTGCATGAAATGTGCCGCTTAAGTCTCCCCCTTTTCTTTAAAAGTAGATTAACAATTTTTTGTGTTTTTACAATTCTCTTGTGGTCCGCTTAGAATAGAGGTAATAGTTGAACAAATGACGAGGACCACAATTGAATTGGGAATGTTAAATCGATGAGATAAAAAATCAATAGCTTAATTTTTTTAAAGAGCTTTCGTTAGTTATTTCATGCGAATTCCCAATAGTATATTTTATTTATGTTATTTAATTTGATGCTTTACTGTTCTATTTAGAAATGTGGGTGGTAATATTCGTGATGGTATAACCGGATTTTCAGGGTAAGTAAAGTATGATGTTAAACATTGACATACTTTTGCTTACACTAGTTGTTTCGATTAAGAAACGTTGAAATTAAATTCAAAGTTAAAGAATAAATGTAGATTGTTTATTTATGTAAAAGTGATATTCGTTCATTTAAAGTAATTTTTCTCTTGTAAATATTTAATTATTTAAAATTATGTAAAATTGTCAACGGTGTAACATACACATAATTTTGATTTACAGAAGCGTCATGTCGAAACCGAGAGAGTTCGCTCACCTAATTAAAAATAAATTCGGCAGTGCTGATAATATAAACAGTATATCACGTGAGTACGGCGGTCACGCACCTCTCTTTAAGTTTATTATCCTCGCCTTTTTTCTTTTTCAAGAGGTATTTTATGTAATTGTATCGTCGCAACTTGCCTCGCATAAAAGAAAAAGTGACAAAAATTATACAAATTGGCACTTTCACATAATTCAAAGGAAAACAAAAAAAAAAGAACACTTTGCTCACTGCGTTCTCAAGTCATATCCGCAATTGTAATTAGCACTCACTGCATCCTAACACTTTTTATCGTTGTTTTTTGCGCTGTTGTGTGATAGTCAGCGGTAGCAAAAAAAAAGGAAACCAACGAGACAATGCAGCGACACGCTTGAAAAGACTTCACTTTCCTTCTAACTTGATTTTTGTTTCACGCACTTTTACACACTAATACTTAGTTTTTACTTAAGCTTTCAAAAATTTGCTGTAGAATGCAGCCTCCAATACAAGAAACAGAAAAGATTGTCTTGAAGATTGAAATTCATAATAAAAACATTTTCTTTTACACAAATGTAGTAATAGGTTATTTATGGATGGCCGAAAGAGAAGTTTTTTCTTTTCGTGATCAAATTTCGTGCAAAATGAAATTGAACGCAATTAGAATCTTTTTTCTTTATAGTCACTACTTTTAATAAGAATCAAAATTTATTTTGCGTAAAAAACATTTCAGAAATTATAATGCGAGACCGCTGCGTCGACATAATAATTTTATATCAACTGAAAAAGAATTACTTTTAGTACCTCCAGTGCCCAATTTTTTTAATTTTCTAATAATAGTTATGTATTCGTTTTACAAAAGAATATTTTACAATTAATTTTCAAAACCGTGTCAATCAGGTTTCCTTAAAATAGACTTAATTTTTCAGTGTCCTTGATTGACACCGCACCGATATGATTTGTAGATACAATTATAAAAAGCTAAGAACAAATCTGATCTCTGTATTTCTTTCAAGCCCGAGGCTCTCTAACACATGTAGTCCTCTCTATCTCTCTGTTGGGTGTGTATTGGATAAGCGCTGTAATTCTAACAGGCGAACCCTCTCTGTGCTCTGACCGCAGATGGCTCGACATTTTATGTAAACGATACACCGCGTGCAACAGGTAACAACGGCGACAGTGGCAGCGTCGAGGATGAGAACGGCAAGGCTCACCACGGCTCGGCGACTCTACCTGGACACTGTAGCCTGAGTTCAAACCACAGCACTGGTGGAGCAGGAGCGACTGGGGCGACCGGAAGCGGAGGAGCCCAGGCCACGATCAAATTCCCCTCGGAGGAGGGCTCCGAGTGCTCGAGCGTGACGAGCGAAAGCGGACCCGGCAGCAGGGGACAAACACATACCTGTCACGACACCAGCCGACCTTGCAATCTCAAGTCCATTTATAACGAATTACAGGAGCATCGGGAGACAATAGAACGCATGAGAGAGAAAATGGAAGCCTTTAAGGTTCGTTGACAGATTTTTTTATATTCAATTGGAAACATTTAATCTACTTTGAATTTTAAAAAGCCTAGTTTAAAATGTTAATTTTATTATTTTTAATAAATTTATTATTTATTTATTAGCCTCGTGTGATACAATAATATAGGCATGATTTTATTCAAATGAAACTTCTAAGATTACATGTTTAAGTAGATTTAATTCAGGTCTGAAAAGGTTGTCAACGTCAGTTTTCTTTTACATTTTACAGTCTATACAACAAGAAGTTAGTTATCTCTCACATGCTCTGCAAGAGGAACGATTTCGCTCGGAACGTCTCGAAGAGCAGATAAACGACCTGACGGAGCTGCATCAAAACGAGGTTGAGAACTTGAAGCAGACCATAACGGACATGGAGGAAAAGGTCCAGTATCAGAGCGAAGACAGACTGAGAGACATACACGAGATGCTGGAGAGCTGCCAGACGAAGATTTGGAAGATGGAGCACCAACAGCAGCAACACCAGCAATATGTCACCCTCGAGGGCCTTGACAACAGCAATGCCAGAGCTTTAGTCGTCAAGCTCATAAACGTCGTACTGACCGTTTTGCAAGTTATTCTATTGTTAGTCGCCACTTGTGCCGGTATCATGATGCCCTTCCTTCGGACGAGGTAAGGATTTTATTTGTTTATACTTCATTTTCTTTTCAACCACTTTTTCTATAAAGTTTTATGACTTTAAATGTAAATGTAAACTTTAAATTGCTATCATTATTAGTGCCTTTTGGATTATTTAGTAGTTTTATCGCTATAAAACTTAATCATTTAATTTTAAATGTTTTTGTATGAGAAAAACGCACTAATGAGGTTGTAAAGTGATGTTTTATTTTTATTGCATGAAATTGGTGTTAGTATTATAGATACCTTAAATGTATTGTTGTTTTGTTCAAATCAAAAAGAAAGTGTGCACTATTATAAAAAATATTCTTGAGTAATTAATTAACTGATTAAATTCAAAATGTAGAACATATTCATATTATTTTAAAACTTTCTACATATTTAAAACTAATAAAGTATTTAAACAGTTTATCATTTTGCAACTAAGTATTTGTCTAAATTCTTAAAAAATGAACATTTCGCCTTTTCTTTTCCGTCTTTATTGCGACACATTAGACTCATGATCATCATTACGTTCTTATGTTTTATGATTTGCACGCATTTCTCATTCTTTATATTTTGCCGTTTTGTCGGTGTTCTTCGCCGGGTTTGTTTCAGCTGTACTAAGCCCCATTGTTTCATGTGCAGGGTGCGCATACTGACGACAACGCTCGTCGTCCTGGGCATAGTCTTCGTGCTGAAGCAGTGGCCCGAGGTGCACGACGTTGGCAGTCACCTAATGCGCCATTTAAAACAGACCCTCGCTGTCAAGTAGCATTCCTCGTTGTTGTTGACCCACGGCGATGATAATAAATCGACGTCGAAGGAAGAAGAGAGAGAGAAAGAGCGCGCGAGCAGATACGAGCCTTTTTTTCATTATTTGTATCAACGAGATGCTTGCGCTTTGTATGCTTCTACTCTCTCTTTCTTTTCCAATATCCATCGGGCTTCACTGCACACAGAGATTATATATACGTAGATCGTCATTTGAAAATTTTGTGATTAGTTAATTGATACACGTACGTATAAGTATACGTGTATGTATGACTGCGTCGGAGAACAGGTTTCCTTACTTTGAAATGTAATTTTATATCTAAAATTCTGATAAATATAAGCGGTGATTCATTGATTTACTGTATGAAATGAAATGCTCAAAGGACTTTAACTTTTTAATTATTTTTCAGCTTTGGAAAGATAAAATTTGAAAATATTCATTAAATTAGGAACCTTAAATTGCTCATGTTGTCTTGAAGCCAGAATTAAAAGCAATGAAAGATTAATTATTGTGAATAATTAATTATCGTACAAAACTGTTAATAAGTCAATAGAATTTTTATCAATTCCAAAGTATATATCCGAGACAAAGTGGACATTTTTTGAGTCCTAATAAATTAAAAATCAACGTGTATTTACTTCAAAGTAAGGAAATTTATCCATTGCTGAAAATGAGCTTTCCAAGTATATATACTGGATATCATAAGTTATAGCAATTGCAGAATGTTGGACGATGGATAATAAGGGATAATTTAAGAATGAGTCGAGCTCGAATTTGTTAAGAGGATAGAATCGCTGAATTTTTTACCGTTGTATATTTAAATAAATTTTTTATTTAACCTTTATCTTCTTTGTCTTGTAGATGTAATTTTTTATTTATTATTCAATCAAATAGACGTTTATATATTTTTATATGATATTGCTTTATTATTAGTGGCTCATTAAAGTCTAGGTTCTTTTTTTCTGCAAAATAGTGATTAAGACGATAAAATAAAAATGAGACTTTTCTTTTTTATAACCTGTCCTCGTATGACAACAATTGTGCTAAATGATTTTCAGAATAATTAACATTCTTGTAAATGTTTAAATTAATCTGATTTCGTTTGAATGAGCTTGACGTAAATTTAAGTAATGACAATATTGATTATATGTGATGGCATTTGAGAAATGAGGCACATGAAATTTGCGAATATTACCTTAGATGCATAAAAGTTTAGTTTAAAATCAAACATTGCGTTTAGTCTTATAGTAATAATCATAAAAGTTATGTTTAATAAAGCAACTATGTTGAATTGTATTCTTCAATTAAGAAGTAATTCCTGAGATTTATTTTCATTACCTTCGATACGTAAGTTTTCAGTAAGGAAAAAGAAAGGAAAGTCACATTTTCAATGTTACATAAATGAAGTCCAATTAGCAAACCGCATACAGCAGTCATAAATTTTATAAACGACTCTAAACTCTAACAAGAGCAAATTCAGCAAAACGGAAAAAAACTGCAAACGCATCCGTCGCATCGAGTAGAATCAATTACAAAGAGGCGCAAAAGAATTCTAAGCGAACGATAAAAGTTAATCGTCCAGGCACTAGCATATAAGGCAATGGTGTAAAAAAAATAAGCCACCCGCAACACAAATACACACAGAAACTCACATGCATACATATATCTCTGCACTTTCTTCGTTAGATCATATCGTGTAAAATATAAGATATAATAAACGGCTTTAGAATTTGTGTCCAGTTAAAAGTCATGAGGCGTTGTCATAATTATCTTAATTATCGTCGTAATTATTGAATAATTGTAAAACTTCATTTATTTATACCAGGTTTAAGGAGCAGAATGTTCGAAAAGATGCATAACTGCGTAAGCAAAAAATATGTGTAGACAGTAAACTAGGAAAAATTACGGAAGCGTGCAAGTCGAAAAAAAAGAACTTTTTCTAGCGAGATGGAGGATCAAATTTAGAGTTAATTTATACTTTGTGATATCATTCTATTTATTGGGATTACAGGGATTGACGAATGAAAATTATTTTCATTAAGAAAACGGTCGAAAAGTATTTTTCTTTGTTTACTGTGTGCAATTCATGAGTTCTAGAAAACAGGCGAATAATTCAAAAAAGAAAGAGACAATGACATGAGAAAAAGACTGATAAATGATCAGCTGGTTGGCGAGCTAATCGAGCAGCTTTTTTTTTATTTATTTTTCGAACGAAATTCATCTCAATAAACGTTTTTCGCCACGACGAGGAGTATTCTTTTTGGCATATGTGACACAGTACAAACATTCCCAGTATTTTAGCAAAAGACAAAACATAAAATTATACTAAAATTTAGCAAGATAATAAGCAGAAAAAGGATCGATGAATGTACACCGAAACTATACCGTTTATTCTAATTCACTCACCTTACTAATAACTCACGAATCGCGACAAAATACAATCTTCGCTGAATACCGAATAACTATTTTCTACGTTTATAAAATGAGACGATAACGTAAAGAAATTGCTGCATTTTTAAGATTAAGAGCAGAGAAGCAATTGTTATTACGTTAGAAGCTTGTTGCAACAACGTTGAGCTAGTGAAGCGTGTTTGAGAGAAATATTTTTGAAGAGGGTGTAAATTACATTATCTGATAATATTAAAGTTAATTATTTAATTAATTAATAGGTTACTTTAATTTACATATACTATTTATCAAAAATTAAGTTAATAAAACAAAATAACATCGATTTAATTAAGGTTTTTACACCCTCTTAATTAGTTCAGTGTTGGAAATGTAAAAAGCAAGATATGATTAAATATGTAAGATTGAAAATTATCATAATTTAAATAATATCGTGTATAACAGTTAATTCAAAATTTAATCTAATTTATCTTTAAATGTTTACATGTGTCTAATAAGTATTTATAAAATCGCACGGTTTCATAATTAATACAAATTTGCCTTTGGAGGGAACAATTATATGTGTAAAATATTAAGATATTTTCCACGTAAGTCTGTATAGTGCAAATGCGTTTTAATATCTGTGCAATTTTATTTCTAATATAATTTTGTTTATATTAATGCTGCAATTTTATTTCTATAATCTTGTTTATATTAATACATATAAAATTAAAACTTATATCCAACACTGATCTACATTGGTTTAATAAATGTGTAAAATGCAATTTATCCCTATATGAGTTACTCGATTCTGCTGTATCATACGTTACATTTGTGTCTTCTCAAAATGAAAAAAGCTAAAAATTTATCATAAGCGAGAAATTGATTTTAAGATCGTATTATAAAATTAACTATAGATGCGAATGAAATTGAAATTATAGCTGCGACGGTGTTGACTTCGTCGCTAAATTAATCGCTTGCACTTTCCGTCGATGTTGTATAGTTCACCTCCTTTTTCGTAAATGAACGAAAGGTTCCACCAATGGAAAAATCTCGATTGTGAAAGAGAAAAAACGAATATTTGTTCCTATAGTAATTTAATTTGTGGCAAAACCCTTCTATACATCATGCTCTCTGTCTCTGACTCTCTCGGACGATGAATACAATTGTTGTGCGGCTGTTTATGAAAAAGACGATCCAATCAAATGATTGTGTTTTAGCATTATTCTCCCTTTAACGTTTGATATGTATCATATTTGATACGAAAAAGAATTTTTTCTGTGAAAAACGTGATTAAGATTTTACGATAAAATTGTACTGGCAGAAGCCTTTGATAAAAGTGAATCAGTTCTTTTAATATACATGTATAATTAATTTTGATAACTTCAAGTATTTTGGTGCTTTTAATATAGATCTACTAAAATTTTAGAAAGATTATATTGTGTTTTATGAGATAGTCAATACGTAACTTTTGATAATTTCAATATTTTCTTAACTTCGTGAATAATTATTTTATTCTAAATCTGTACTTTAACAAGACCTGCTCAAATAAGTTTCTTAAAAGTTAAAAATGTTAAATGTACGACTGAAAACGAATGTTGAGCAGTCTGTTACCAATAATTTTAATAAGATAATTGTGGGTTTAAATGACTGATTCAAATCAATAATTAAGGTAAACACTTCAATCCTCAGTAAAGACTTGTTTGAATTTTATATAAAGCTATTCTACGTGGCAATGATATGTAGTGTTAAAGGGTTGATTTTAAAAATCGATTGAAAATTTTAATTTTGTTTACTCGTTGCATCACAAAGTATCGTTCACTCGCGTTAAAAGTTGACATTAAAATTTGAATGGATCGTCTATTAGTAGACAAGTTTACTCATCTCTCTATTTTTAACTGTCAAATCCATCACTAATTTCATTCTTACTACCGCGAGCTATGCTTAGTTCTACGTCATTTTTTGGGATCAATGAGTAATATATGTGTATACGATCGTAATTTATTCTTACCTGCCAATTGTGTATAATTATTCATTTGTCCTTGCAAAAAAGGGATCTAATAAATATATTTTGTTAGTGGCTTGCAAGTTTTTAAAAGCAATTAATGAAAAGAAATATTATTTCTCTTGGAGAAAAGATACAATGGAGCAGTGTTGGGCGTACAATATTTTTTTTTTAATTTATTCCAGTGTTTTACAATATTTTTTATAATTTGTTATTCAACTTGACAAATAACGCGAAAGTTTGTACAAATTTTTACCCAGCGACCTTCTAACGTTTCTTAATTTTCTAACGAATGAATGATTGTTCACGCGCATTCTACTTTTATTACTTAACAAATTAAACAAATGTATGCATCAATCTCGCCCAACTCTGCAGCTCGAGTCGAAAAGTCCAAGCAAACGCTCGGACGTACGAAAAAAGGCAAATCGCTGCGCGTCTTATCAAATATACACATACCTACATTATAATATCGTATGATCGAGCATTGAATGTAAATAGGAGAACAAATTTTGTATCCGCGCGTTGCGTGCGAAATGTACATATATTACAAAGCAAGGCATTAAATGAAAGAATAAAATGAAAAAAAAATGAAGAGCGATGACTATACAAGTTTATAAGCGAGAAAAGTGAGCGCAAACTGCCATGTGTGCTTCGTCGGTGAAACGATATTGTGATGTATTTAAATAAATAAGATAAACGATAGCTTATTAACGATTAAAACGAGGTTGTGCAAGTTGGCTATATAATTATTCTTCGAAGCCGATGGCAGTGTTAGCGTCTCCTATCGTAGCCAATTGACAGTTTTTAGGTCTTGCGTACGCTCGCTCGAATAGAGCATTAAGATTATTAATTGCAATGGTAGACGCGATACACGCATTGACACACATCAACACACACATTACACGTTTTACGGTGCTTTTTTGGTGATGTGCAGTCGGGGCCCCTTACATTTCGCTTCTGTAAGCAGTTTTTTAAGATTAATAACGACGAGAGAAACATTTGATTAAGTATAAGTTAATTTGTTTTGAATATTATGTTTGCATAATGGTGATTACAGTAAGTTGTATGTAATCATTTTGTTATAAATTCAAAAATACTGTTTCACGAATCATCGAAAGAATATTAAGGATTATTACAAATGTATATAAACGTATATTGTAAAACGATTATTCGTATGATGCACACCAAGCTTTTGTCAAAAAATATATATATCGCCTCTTTAAACATCCTTCGATGACAACGATGGACGTATTTTGTACTTTGTATAATTCATCTGAATCGCGCTATGGCTTGTTTAGTTTCGTTCTCATTCTTTTTTATAATAATAAAATAAGCCTTTTACATAAATGTATCGGGATAATGTGTATAAATTTACGCGATTGTTATAACAAACGTGCACTTACTTTTATGAGAGTAAGTAAAAGGAAAATAAGGGGCCCTGCATAGATACCAGTAATCGTAGTTTACGGTAGAGTTTATAATAGAGTAATTTTGTGCGGCGATGTTTGATCGGCGTCCGAAAAAACTGTTCGATCGCTTTATGCGCACTTCTGGAGTATTTTAACGAAGTATATATATATAAAAAAAGAGAGAGACATGCAGAAAGTTATGAAATTAAAGCATAGATTGACTTTCGTAAAAGAAAAATAAATAAAATAATGGCAGGTGCAATCAAATGTTACTGCCGAGCTATAAACTATAAATATATAGAGATATACGCACGTTATCTTTAGCGTTCGGTTCAAAAATTTCGCGTATGTTATTCAAATAAATATTGTCACAAATAAATGCGAATTTTTAGAAAATTTTTCGTGTATTTTTTACCCTCACTTGTTTAAGAATTTTTGTTAATGAACAAATTTTAGATATCAGTGATGAGCACATATTTTTTATTTTTAGAAAAAAACTGTTTTTTACGCTATACATTTTCTAGTTGTTTTGAAAAATCATACTTATATCTTATAAGGTCAAATACTTGCAGTCACTTTTTCGAGTTCTAAGTTAAGCTGCCTATGATAATCAGTCAGTTGTCAAGATAATTTATTAATGATTCCGTTGATATATATATATATATATATATACGGCTCTGTATTGTTACTCTTCAACCGATTCCAAACCACTAGTTTGATATATTTTTAAAATCTTTATATTCAAACTTTTATGAACTGTACAAACATTCACTCATCGTTTTCTAACAATAATTTGCAAAGAAGGGGCAATGGTTTGCATAGACTGAAAAAACGACGTCGAACAATGTTTAAGAATCCAGGTACTACAGTATCTTAAATAGTAATTTTAAATAATATTTTTTAACCAGTATATTTAAATAGATATTTTTGAACCAGTTCTAAAGTAGTGCTAAAAATAATTTTTAATTAAAATAGACTTTTGTAATAGGCATAAATGTATTAATAATTACACATGTATATGAAAAAATGGATTTATTATGATTGACATTGATTATACAGGAATAAAAATAAAATGTATATTCGTATGTCAACAAATAAATATTATCCCTTTAGGTCATAGCGAAAAAAATATAGCATTAGCAAAATTTATTTCATCATTGGTTAAAAGATGACTTCGATCTCTTAAGGTATGTATATACAAACATTATTTTAATAATAATCTTCTTTTTTATCTGAGGCACATGCCAGTAGTACATTTTTGTAATTTCGATTCCTTACACACAAGGAAGATCAATAATTAACTTTTTTCGTATTTCATCTAGTAGGATTTGTATAGTTTTTCTTATTGTTAATAATATAATTCTAGGTTCAATATGAAAACAGTGCATTCTTTTATTAAAACAATTAAAATCTGTGCAATGAATGCGTTTCCACAATTAAAAAGTTAACTTATGTACTATAGTTAATAAAATAAAACTTTATACTTTAAAAAACTCGAATATTATAAATGTCGAGTTATATAAATCAACTTGTTTTATGCGGTATGGAATATAATTAATGGATGTTGCACATGTTTAATGCACAATAAAATTATGAGAATGAAACATGAAAAAATTTAAAGATGGTGTATTACGTAAATACGTTCGATTTGATGAGAATATATGCAATGAATAATAAAAATAATGTGCGCCGACTTGTATTTACAGATACAACAATGCAATTCTATACACATTTCGCTTTTTTTTTATATGGCTGTTAATATTTTACAATAATACCTTCAATATAAAAGTGGACGTATATATTTACAAAATCTTGTAGTCTCATATTTCCATATAAATGCTTTTTATTTATTGTACTTTTCAAGAAATAACATTAAGAAATGTTTTTATTTTTTATGAAATTTTTTTTTGTAAACATTTGTAATTTCAACGTTTCAGTCATTTTAAATGCTTTTTGAAATAAAGATTATTCATAGTAATTTAATTTAACTGTCCACCTCTGTATTGAACGAGAAAATTAGATACCTTTGCAAAATTACAGATTAAAAAATACAGATTTCAAATCTTAGTTCTACTCAGGTAAAAAAAAGTATAGAAAAAAGTATTAGAAAAAAGCACTCGGTAAGTAGTCGATTTATATTTATAAATTTTTCCTGTGATTTATCATTGTCTTGATAAAATACCGTTCTAACTTACTTTTTACCCTACGTAGGAATATCTATTAAGTGAACAAATTAACTATATGTTGCAAATTAAATAATACAAAGTGTACGATTATTTGAGTATGCCTTATTTGCTCACAAAATAGCACATTTTCATTCTGTAGCGACAGATACATTAGTACCTTGCACTTCCGTAAGCGTAGTTTCTTTTGGCTGTTCTGCAGATTCTCCTTTATCAAACTTCTGTTCTGCGTTAATTTCATTCAAATTGTGCTTTTTTCGATGAGACATCATCGTTGATCGCGACACGAAAGCTTTTCCGCAAAGATCACATTCATAAGGTCTTTCGCCAGTATGCAATCTCTTATGAATCGCCATTGGACTGAATTGCGTGAAGGTTTTTCCACAAATCTCACATCTGTATGGCCGCTCGCCAGTATGTGAGCGTCTATGACAACGAAGAGCTGATCGCCTTGCAAATACTTTTCCGCACATGTCGCATTTAAAGCTCTTTTCTCCGGTGTGCATTGTAGAATGGATTTTTAGGTCCACTCTTGTTAGGAAACCTTTACCGCAAACCTGTTACAAAAAATGTATAAATGAGAATCATGTTCAAATATCAAAATTATATTTAAAAAATTATTTTAAAGATTCCGATTAAATGTTAAAGTCAGAGTTTCTCTGTAAAGGGTTATGTATACTAAAAAGTGCAATTTTTAATTATTTGTTTGAAAAATTTTAGATTTGTCATTTCATACAAACTTTTACATTGGAAAATACTGTTATTGAAACATGCATGTAAATTTATTTATAATTAGATTTTTTCTACATTATTAACGATTTTCATATTTGAAGGTAAATAGAAGTTGACAATTTCAGAACTTCGCATTCTGTTATAATATCACAATTACTGCCTCGGGGCTTATCCACGCTATTCAAGCGCACTTACAGAAGCTGCACGTTAATTTATAATCGAACTTTTGGTCAGAAAACTCGGTACTCTTATTTTCTTTTCAATCGAAAAGTTTTTAATAAATATACAAACCTCGCAAAGATATGGTTTCTCTCCAGTGTGAATTCGTTGATGTGTATTGAGGTAACTCTTACTAACAAACATCTTATGACAAATAGTACATGGATATTGTCTGTTATCCGTACCCGAGTGTATCTTCTGATGACTCTTACAAAGACCTTTAGTAATGAATCCTCGACCACACGTCTCGCATTTAAATGGTTTCACACCGTTATGGCGATTTTCATGATCTAAAAGCGATTGCTTCGTTTTGAAATTCTGGTTGCAGGTTTTACATGAGAAAGGTTTAACATCGGAGTGAACTCGTTGATGAACTATGAGGTAGCTTTTACACTGGAAGCCCTTGCCGCACGTTGAACAATTATAGTCAAACTTGCCAGTGTGAGTGGCTGTGTGTTGAGCCAAACCTATCTTACTTCGGAAGGCTTTTTCACAAAGTCCGCATTCGAATGGCTTTTCGCCAGTATGTTTTCGCATATGCTCCTGTAAACCAAAAAGAAATTAAGATATTAAGATATGTATATTACTGCTTGGTTAAGAGAAGAAATTAAAATTTTATAAAATATAAAAATTTAAATTATAGTTACCTGGAGTTTATAGTTTGTCCGATATTGTTTGCCGCATTGAGAACATATTTTCGGCGTCCATTTAGGCCGGGATCCTGACTGTTTCTTTTCAGTTACAGTGCGCTGTATTTGTTCCTCTTGACAGTTATGAATTTTCGGTTTTCCTTCAATGCAGTCTTGATTATGAAGGTTTAATACTTCAATACTTGTAAAGAATAATTCGCAATTTGGACAACTACAAAAATGCTGCTCAAAATGCACTGCTAAATTGTTTGGTTCTGAAGAAGCTTCATTACAGAAAGGACAAACATACCTAAAATATAAATATATTTTTGAATAAAAAAATAGATATAAAATTAGGCTTGAGAATTTTATAAATAAGATTATTTTCTACAATGATAAATTAGAATATAAGGAGGCTAATTTCTTGTTTAAGAATTTGTGTCTAAGTCAAAAAAATCTTCCTATCAGTCATTTTAGGAAGGCGCATTTATCTATTTTTTTTTAGATACAAAATAAATTATGGTAAAATTACAGACTGCTGTTTTCTTTCTTTTTCATTTTTATCATAATAATATATAGAACGTTAGTAGCTCAGATTATGAGATCATAATTGTCATGTAATTGCCAATTTAAAACCACATTTGAATTCCGCATACGACTTTCGTTTCTCGCAACTGACTAAATCCAAATTTTCACAAGCTTGCATCATTAAAAAGCGAATGTTTTCTCACCAATTAGTTTCAGTCTCATCAACAGTAGGATTACTCAGTGCACTTTCTAGAAGTGCATTCTTGTTTTCCTTTGTATACTGCACCATAATGCCGTCGCTATTGTCCGATGCATCAACGTGACTCGTGGATGGAAGCTGGAATGAATGATCGGATGTATCTGTAATACTAAGGGGATCTTCGCAACCATCATCAATGTCGCTGGCCGCTCTGGAAGAGGTAAAATTTCTATGGGTTACAGTCGTGTTTGTAGAAGAGTCGCAAGCATTCAGTCGGTCCTGAAGTTCCTTCTTAACTTCAAATGGTTCAAACTTAACGTCATTGCAATAATGAACTATTTGTTTCGAAGTTTGAGTATCTGCCGCCATAGACGTTACGTAGTTGATGTCCAGTTGACTTAGATGTCCTCCGACCGTCAGGTTTTCTACGGTCACTGACATATCGCTATCCAAATGCATTGCTATTTCTTGATTTGAAACCTAAATATTTTTGACGATTATTTATAGTAAATGAGAGCTTTTTTTGATAAAGTTGTTTTTTAAGTTAAAAATGATATGATTATTGCTTGATAGAAGAAACAATTTAAATTAAGAAAAATTTTAAATTATTTCTGAGCCACGGTGGAAAAATAATGAATCTCAAATTTATTTTATATTAATGATGTTACACCAGCAGAGATATTGAAAATGAAAACGTCATAAATATCTGTTTCTGAAAAATAAAAATTATCATTACAAAATAATTCAAATTTTAAAACTATAAAGTACTAAACTTTAAAAACCATTGTAATTTTACCTTTTTCCATCGATATTGTTATTTTATATTATCTTTATAGATGATGAACGATGAGTAAGGATGAAAAAACTTAAATTGTTAATTAAATGGGTGTCTTCAACAGGCCACTCCTTCGACTGTAGATTCCACTGCCAACTGCTACTCCTAGGTACAATTAAAAAGCAATACCGAATGATTTTTCATTCGAAAAAAATCTGACGCTAATCTTAAATTATTCATGCAATTCTCTCAGCGATCCAGTAAGCCTCAGGCTCTAACTGGAGCGGCCAGGTTTGTCGTCACAGAAAAATTTGCGAGCAAGGATAAACCATCATTGAGAATTTCACGAATTTACTATTAAAAATTATCGAATTAATTAATAATAAATAAATATTACGAACCTGTTTAAATATTTAAGTTGATGAATGTCTTTTGATAAAAGTGTGGTATAATCTTCAGTTCTACAGATAAGAACCAATTTCATATTTACTAAGATTAATCCTGGTATATTTCAAGAATCAATATCTCTGCTGGGTTATTAAACAAGATCTAGTTTCTTATAAAATGTTGATTAATGATATGATAAATTTAATATTACTTCATAAAAATAATTTCAAAAATATTAGATTCAGAATATTATCATTTATTCCTTAAAATTTGGCAACCCTTTCTGTTTAATTTTTTGTGTAACAGTCTTCTAATTTAAAATACTATTAATGTAATAAAATAACATAAATATTTATTTTTTTGTTCCTTATATTTTCAATATAAAAAGTTATAAAAAATTGAAGATTTAATAACTTAAAAAATTCCCTCAGTGATCCAGCAAGCCTCAGGCTCCAAACTAGATCGGCCAGTGTTTGTCGTCACAGACAATATGCGAGCAAGGATAAACCATCATTGGGAATTTTAGTATCTAGATACAATATTATATATTATATCATAAAATCACAATGAAAACTAATATCGAGATTCGAACCGTTGCCAACTGATTTACAATCAAGTGCTTTAACCACAACGCTATCGCCGCACTGGGTCGTTAAGAGTTCTAGTTGTGTATATTAATTTAAATTATTGTCGGTATTGCAGACATCTACTAATTTAAATATCAAATATAATTAAAAATTTTGTAATAAAGGATGAACTATAAATGTATTGTTATTGCTGTTTATAAATTTAAGTTGGTTTACTATTATACTATAATTAAATGCGATGTTTTGTAATCACAAGTTACATAATGTTTACCTCTCTTATTTGTTCGTCCACCATTCTTACAGTATCTCCATCTAGATGGAAACCTTCAACTTCTATATCAGCTTCTTCCTGAGTCATTCTTTCTTGAGTGACAACTTGTTCTCTATCTGAAAGACCAATATTATCTATCACAGGAACAGTATGAATTCGAGTCTGAACATTATGATTTCCAACATTGGTGGCTTGAATAGCATTGATGCCATTGCTAATCCTTTCAATATTTCCTTGAATTTCCTTCATATTAACACCGTTTAAAGTATTTACTCCCTCTTTAGTGATAGACTTCAGCATTTGCATAAACATTCCTTCAGTTTGCAAAACTTTTTCACGAAAATCAAATAATTCTTCAACCTTGAAAGCACATTCCTCGCATATTACTTTTGGTAATTGATCTGACATTGAAATCTAAAAAATTAGAATAATCTTTTATAATAAATATCAATACTTTCAATGACATTAAGATCAAGAATATAATTAGAGCGATGCATAAATATAATTAGCAGTGTATTTTACATTTAATTACTAACATTACAGTTTTTCACATTTCTCATTGAATTCTGTTGAAAGCAGCGATTGTCTCTCTATGGTGTCCATTATTTTTGGGTAAATAATAGCACCACAAAGAAAAAACTATTGTTTTCTTTGAAATTTAATGAAAAATATGGAAAACATCTTCTCTTCTCTTTAAATAAGTCTATTTCCATGAATAATTATTACATACCTGAACAGGTAAGCAAGCAGCAATCTTTTTATCAATATTTCTTAGTTGTTCACCAGCTTCAAAGATAGGTAAGCCCATAAGAATACCCATTTTTGTAGCACATAATCTGCACAAGTAATCAAGATCCTGAACGATAGCCATTATGGATGTACAGTAGATATTGATTAAAAAATAAAATGCTTTCAAAAGTTATAGAAGTTGTTAAACATTTTCTTTAATCAGTAGTTGCAAATGATGTTTATGTATTGAAATCTTCTGAAATAAAAACAATATTTATGCTTAATTTAAAAAGTTCACTTTCTTGTGAAAATTTTTATTTTTATATAAAATAATTGTTAATACATTTCAAACAACAACTCACTGAATCGATAATAATATAATTTATTTATAATTAATGTTAATATTAATTGATTCATACTACAATGACTACAATATTTATTTTTGCATTATGAAATCATAAAAAATTTTTTAAAAGCATGCTTAATAATTTTTTATTTCAATTTTCTAATAGAAAAACATTTATTATTAAGTTGGAATATTCTAAATGAAAGAAGCAAGTTCACTGTGAAAAATACTGATGTGAGTTCAAAATAGAGTAGTGTAATCAATTATTCATATTAATATTTTACTAATATTATCAACGATTTTCAAAATTTCATTTGTACCTCCTTAAAGACAATTCCTACTAATTAAAAACCTAAATCTCATTTCTGCTGTATCTCAAATTTCTAGAATCCTCCATAAATTTTCATAAGCATCCCCAAACGATCCTTTCAAAACACAAAGCAAAAACATTGCATAAAAAGTCAGAAGGCGTGCCTTCACCCAACCATTTTAAACTACTCACAAAAACGAGAGTGCACGCTTCCGCGAACTCGTTCGCCGACTTGCATTGCATGTGCTTTGAGTGCCTGATATCAGACAGGGGCAGGGCAGATCAGTGTTGGCCTTTCTTTTCTCTCTCGGGCGTCCATTGAGTTTCGGCAGTTTCTTCTTTGCAGCACAGTTGCAATGATGCGATGTGTGAAACAAAAAGGCGGATCTACTACTTAAACTGAGGTTAACTACGCTTCTGTGTATAGAGTACGACTGTGTGGTATCTGTGACTGTGACAAAGTAGGTAAAGAAGATTTTCGAAGGGAGTCGAGAATGGAGACTTCGAGGGCGCTAGTGAAGCGAGCATATTTCGAAACTATTTTCAAATTCATGTTCCTCTCTTGGGAAGTTATGGGTTAAATACAGAATTTTATACTTAAATAAATGTTAATATATCAATCAAAAAAATTTTATTTAATAACTTTATTTAAACAAACAGAAATTAAGATTATTAAAGTTTATTAGGTTTTAAAAATGTTTGTAGAATGAATAAATCTAAATTTTTATTGGTTGCAGCAACTCCTTTTTAGGAACTATCCAAATTGGTGAACTGTAAGGAGTCTTACATTAATTTGTCGAATAAGAAATAAATGTATTTAGAAATTAAAAATGATTTTATTTTAGCAAAACTGTACAAACTTTAAATTATATATAAGGATATATTTACAATCGAGGGAGCGTCGTTATAACGAGATAACGATCGAGTTTGGCCTCGCATCTCTTTAATTAAATGTCAGGTGCCCACAATTTAAAAGTTCTGTCATACGAACTAGTTGCAACGTATTTATGATCACTAGATATGTCAACGCACATTACTTTACCATCGTGTCCCGGTAAAGTCTTCAGCGGTTGCCAAGCAGTGCTGGACCATATCTTGGCTGTATTGTCGTACGAAGCTGTTACCAAGTATTGACCGTCTTCCTTTTGATATTTAACATCAGCTATTAAGTTTTGATGAGCAGGTATAGTATATATACACGATCTCTTTCGAAGATCCCAAATTTTACACGAATTATCTTCTGATCCAGTAGCAATATGGAAACCGTTTGGTGAAAAATCAATGCCAAAGATCGATTTTAAGTGACCTTCCATAAACATTATACACCTTCCAGTGCGAAGATCCCATACTCGACCAAAAGAATCTTGTCCACCCGTTGCTGCGACGGATCCATCAGTCTGAAAACTTTGTAACAAAAGTATTAGAAAATTTAAGAATTTTAGAAGCTAAGATAAAGTAAAAAATTAACAAAGATTTTTACCTTATACAATGTACTGCTTTCGAATGTCCTTCTTGATGTAACACTTCATCCTGCTGTTCTAAATCCCACAAACGCCAAGAAAAGTCATGACAGCAGGTTCCAAGAAACCGACCAGATGGATGGAATGCAAGTCTTGATACTCTTTGAGGTTCATGTCCTTCAACATTAGCTAAAGGCTTTTCACCCTTACCACCACCCCAAAGTTTAACTGAGCCTGTAATAAATTATTAAAATTTATAATTGTATTATATCTTCTATAACAATTGATCCAATACATTGAATAAAGAATTTATATTTACCATCGCTAGCACAGCTAGCCAGTATACATGTTCTTCCAACGTGATCTTGAAATATATCCTCAGTAATTGTAGCTTTTGGATGAAACACAATACATCCTACATTACACCCATGACCTTTCAAAGTACGTAATAAATTGCAATCAGGTACAGACCATAATTTACATAATCCAGACCATGAGGCTGTAGCAAGTATTTTTGAATTTGGACTAAATTGACAGAAAGAAATAGGCCTTGAGTCTCCAATTTGAGAACAATTTATTGTTAATGCTTGTAATTTTTTTAATAGTTCTTGTCTTTTTGCTGTTCTTGTAGCTGTATTCATTTCCAATTCTCTTCTAGCAGCATTTAATCTTCGTACTGCTTGTTTAGCAGAATATCCTATGATATAAAATAAAATAAAAAATGCACTTAGTAAAACATGAAATTAAAAGTAAATATTAAAACGAGATAAAATTTTATTACGTGCAATCCACAGACGAGCTGTTCTTAATGTTTCTGGACCTTCATGGTACCAAGTACTTTCAGGATCCTTATCAGATTGAATAGATTTATCTTCATCTTCTTTCTTTTTAATTGCATCTTCACCTAAGCTGGCTAAAAGTTCCCTCAATCTATTTCTCCTATCCGCTGGGCCTTCACCAAATAAACAAATAGGTTCGCCCAAATGCCTCAGATTCTTTTTTACTTCTGAGTCATCAGTAGACACATTAATTTGTCTTGCTTTCTTTCTCCTCTCAAATTCTTCCAATAATGCTTGACGATCTTTAGACATATCATCTTCAAGTTCCATATATTCATTTGATATATGAACATTGCCAACAAGCATTGGCCCACTGGACATACTGTGCCCTTCTTTACTATTATCATCATTTGTTTCAATACTTGTAGCATTTGTAAGGCGCACTCGTTCTCCTTCCTCCAAGGAGCCATAATGAACAGTTTTTAGCTTTTTAGCGTAATGAACTTCTTCATCATCTGACATCTTGGTACTTACTAAAAACAAAATTTTATTAATTATTTTAACATTTATATTTTAATAAGATAATTAATAATCTAGTTTTGAAAATATTTAAAGTTTTTAAAAGTAAATTTACATTTAAATTTTAGCAAAACTTGCTTAAATAAAAAAGAAAACAAAAAAAGTACAGTTAAATTTTATAACAGTTTTTTAAATTAAGTTATTGTTATTATACTTACTTTTAATACAGTTTTAGTTGCTATTAATACTGGTAAAAAGTAATGATAATGATTCTATAAATAAAATGAACAATGCTTAGAATATTGAGTGTACGAGGTTAGAGTTTAGAGTCTTCCGCCAAGTTTTCGCCTCGTGTCGTGTAGTCAACGAAGATAGACCCAAGACCCGAGACCCGACAGCTAGGCGGCGCTAGTGTCGATACCCCACAGCTGCCCGACGAATCACGAATCCCAGCTAGGACGCGCGTCGCGCATGATCGGTGCGAGTTCGCACCCCGCAGCGCGTAGGTTGATATGTTGATGAGGAAGATCGCTTCCAGTAGGATAGGATGGGATAGATAAGATAGGGCTGCCATTAAGCAAGAATACGAATATTTATTACGTTCTCATATATTATCTTGATTTCATAAAAAAAATTTTATTACTTTAATTAAATCTCATTGCACATTAGTCTCAGAAATAAAAACTTTCATTCATACGAATTCTTATAATTATTGTATTTTGATAAATTTCATCTTAAAGCTAAATTTGATATTACATACAAAAGAATTTAATTTTTTATATTTATAGGAGCATACAGAAATTATTTACCTACGTCATGCGATTAAAAAACAAGAAAATTAATGACATTAACAATTTTTATCAATTCATTTCAAATATTAATAAAGACAGGATGTGTCATGGTCCTGCAGAAACAAATTTGAAATGTTTTGCAATTCCATCGATAAAATTTTAGAAATTATAATTTTTGATACTAATCCGTATTTTTTTGTGTTATACTTTCTAAAAACAATATCAAATTCTGTATCTCACTTTTCCGACAACATAAAATTTTCCAGTAACCGATTCCTTATAAAATTTAGTTCCACTGCTGAAATGCTGAAATAAAACAAGTGTATTTTATTAAATAAATACATTTTACATAAACAAGAAGAAATGATTATATATTTGCTCACCATCTGTCGATACGCCAGTAATCCCATTCTGGATTTTTTAAATTTCGTACTGTAGAACTTCATTTAGTTTTATTTTCTCTTCAAAATGAGGAACAGTTTCTGATACTTTGCGTAAGAAGTTATATGACGCGAAAACTTTCTATTGCTCATTATTTCTTTTCAATATGTCAAAACTAAGTTAATAAAGCTTCAAATTAAAAAAAAAAAAAAAATATGTCAAAACTGAAGATATAAAATAACATTGAATTTACTCAATTGAAAATTATAAAAATTTGTCTATATAGCTTACAAAGATAAACACTAATTTAAAAATAAAGCACTCCCGCGCCCCGCGCTCTTTGACTTGTTTAGATCGAAGTTCTGTCATCAAAAGACGCTTTGATCAAAAGAACAAAATCTCACTTGAATAACCAACGATGCAAAGAATTTAATAACTTTTTTTCTTTGTTTGATAGCAGGAAAAAAGAAAACAAGGAAACGGTTTCTCTATACATATATCTGTTTATGTGTATGCAAGTTACGTACAAAAATGAGCATCTATTCATTTTTTTCTTCCTTTGCGAAAAACAGTGTTTATTATAATACGACTATATTGCATTGGTTCTTTGCACTGGGCTCGAAGAAGCACGGAGAAGAAACGCCGATCCGTTAAAAATTATTGGAATCAGCAGAAATTTTTTAATTACTGTAATAAAAAGAGAATGCTAAAATGACTGATTTTTGTGCTTTTTGAGCTGCATTTCTTTTGTATTAGTGAAAGATAATAATTTTGTTTAATTACATTCTAAAAACATTTTTTAACCTGTTTTTAACATACAATAAAAATTAAGATTTGAAAAAAATTTAACGATCTAAATTTCCTTCACTTTAAAAAAGAAAAACTGTTCCATTCCATTTAATTGCCGTTACTTAGAGACCAGACATATTGTAACATCATCTCTTATTGAATAATTACACAAGCTTTTATTTAAAATTTTTTACAACAGAATCGTACCATACATACACTCTGTGAACTAAGCAAGACTTTTTCCAATAAACTTTTCCAAGCGGACAGCCAATATCCTTCCCCGTGCGGACGATCAGAAATTAGGATAATTTGTTCGCTGAATCCTCTGGTTTAAATCGCGATCAAGTCTTACGTCTCGAGAAATTAGCTGTAGTTCAGTTTGTTTCTTAAATTTTATTTACAGTCAACCTAAACTCGACTAGGTGCGGACACAGATATCATCCGACCATCAAAGTCTTTGTATCATCACCACAAACTGGTAGGATATACTAAAAAAAAATTTACTTATCCTTCTTACTTCGATTGTATGTTTTTCTTCATAAAAAATAACTATGAAACAAATCGCTTAAACAGTAGATCGCTTACTTTATCCTAAATTAACAAGTTTCGACGCTGAATCGCTGCGTTTTCCATAATGTATGGATAGATCGATCTTTCGGGACGAGGGCATTTTTTTTTGTACGTCCCCGCAAATGAAAATTTCAATTCGACGAAGACTCGAGAGAAAAGAAACGAGTCCGGAGACACTTAAAAATCAACTTTGCACCAGAGATGGACCTGACTAATTAATTGATGAAATTATTGACGCGTTTACCCGTTTAATTGGTACGTTTATTTTTAGTCGATCGTCAAGTAAAACCTTCCATGCTGTCCGGTTATTTCGTAGTAAAAAGGAGCTTTAGCAAAACTCCTGAAGTTCTCTCTTTTAAACAATGCCTTTTCGGTTTTCGTATAAAACTTGGTTCTAATTGTACTCTTGTTTAAAATTTCATCACAGTCACGTTTCATTTTTCATTTTCACTTCAGCGTCCTTAAACGTACAATGCAGTGAAAAATTAATACAGAATCGCAAGTCAAAAATTTAGCAGTTATATTAAAAATTTATTTTTTTGTTGAATAGTATCGAAGGTTCCACTTTATTTATTTTCATCGTCAATTAATTTTAATAAAATTTATATAAATCATTACAACAAAAGCAATTACGAAATTACTGAAACGTATATTCAAAAACTATTTACAACTTATGAACGTAATAGTAATTTATATTCATTATAACTGAACTTATTTCTCTTATATTTACAATTCATTATTCCTTCTTTTCTGAAGAACATTTTGATGAGTCCGATCAATCTCTGGTTAACATTAGTAAATTGCAGATAAATTATAAAACAGATTCTAGATTCGGTAAATGTACTTTAGCTTAATTTATCAAGTTATTTATCATGTTATTTATAACATCGGACAGTCATCACTGATTTTGATTCGAAAAATATCAATTCAAAAGGATTAATTAAATTAAAAATAAAATCAAAACGAACTTGAAATTCTAATAATGATATTCATTGCAAGCGTTAATTATAACTGATGTAAATAAAGAATTAAACGTTTATTGAAATTCGAAAAATCGGTCAACGCACATCATAAAATATCAAAAACACATTTATTTTTATGTAAAACATTTACTTATATTTATTCTAAAATTAAACTTTGTAAAAATATACAAATATTATTATTACATAAAATAATTTCAAAATTGATTACGCACAAATTATTATTAAAACATAATAAGAAAATTTAGGCAATACCTAATAAATACGAAATTATATCGTAACTTGCAATTTGCAGTAAATTTGAATTTGTTTATCATAGAAACCTTTGCATAAATTGGTGACTGTTCGACATTCTGTTTAGACGTTGTGTTCTACCCTAAATACTCGCGAGCCGATAAAAATATGTTTTGTCGTACTTGTCGTCCGCAGTCCGATATGTCTGGGCCCTATATAAGAAAAAAGAGTAGCGCCACGGCCGCTCCGATATTTTTTATGCTTACATTCAATGCATAACTCTTACGCACTTTGTATTTTGTAACGATCTTTAGACAATTGTTAGTAATATTACAATAATATTGATTACAATCGTACAATAATTATTTATATTAGGTACACCTGGTTTCGCTTTTGCATCTGATATATATAATTGTTATAATTTACGTTCTTCTGCTCACAAAGATTTATTTAATTCTGCTTTTATTTGGCACCGTCGAAAGCCAGCATTCGATAGCAGAGCAGATCCAAAAGTTCGACGCTCCAATTTTACATTATACGCAAATACTTCTTTTAGCGTGGTATACGTACGTTTATGCTTTTGTTTATGTAATATGATTGTTTTAAAGAATTAAAACTTTAAACTTGTAAAGATATTTTCAATTTTATTTCTTATTTGACGATAATTTTGAATACAAAAATTAATTTACAGTTTATCTTACTGTCATAATTGGCTATTTTTTAATAAAAAATTGTAAAAAGTATCTTATTCTTTCATAAAAGCTGATATATTATAAGCTTAGTAAGAATTATGAAAATTTTTTAATATTTCTAGTAACGCATTTTTTAAACAATATACATTTTATAAGCTTACACATTAAGCAAAAACTTGAAAATACCTTATAAGCTATAGAAAGTTTTAAACTTTAAAAACGTATTTCGCACGTTATAAAAATTGGAAAAAAGCGTTAGTCAATAAACAATATTTGTTTTCAACTTAAACACAAGATCGTAATAAAATTATTACGTACCTTGGAAGACAAACGAAGGATCGTCGATCATTAATTTTCTTTTTACTCTCACGTGTACATTAAAAATGGGGCGGACATTCCTCTTTACGTTTACATTTGTACAGTTTCATCTGTCAATGATTTAGCATAACGGAGACAAACTTTTTTTATTTGTTATTCATAACTCGACAACAAGAAATTTCTATATATTTGGAGTTTAGAAAATCCTGTAAAGACGAGGTTTGAGTCAGAAATTTTAACGTCTTCATATTCATTTCTCTCTTATTAGTAATATTTCATCTTTATTTTCTTTTTGCGATAAAAAAGAAAACTAATTACGTATTTAGAACTTCAATTAAACTCTTCTTATAAGTTTACTGCACATATATATTTATAACTTTCTCAACTGGAGAAAAATTTTCATTCATGAGAGAAAATGAACGTTACAGACGTGTTGAAGATTGAACATTGCGCGAGTATTATAATTCCTCGAGGCATTGTCAATCGGCTGCGCGATTGTGTCTACCAGGTACATCGTAACAAGATTTATATTTGTAATCTTAAATACCTTTTTTACCGTATATCTTTCCTTCGCTTTTCTCGTGTCTCGCGGCTTATTTAAGAAAGTTGCAACAACGTTTAAAAATGTAAAGATTTCTAAATCAAAAACATAAAAATTCAAATTATAATACTAAAAACTAAGAAACTAAATTCTTAATATTTTTTAAAATGTTTTTGAAGTAGTCGCGTGATTATTTGTATACTTTCCGAAAATCAATAAATTAAAAAAACAACAATATAGATACGTAAAGTTACGACTTTCTTAAAGACGGTGGCTTCGACAGTTTTAAAACGGGCCCGTTTGGCAAGTTTTGTCAATGGGAAACGAGGCGCTCTTTCAATATTCGTAACTTTAAAAAAAATTGATAAAACAATATGTATATACTTGTTAGGCTCTTTAAAAATCGATTCGCTATCAATGTACAGACGCGCTCTAGCATATATTGTGATTATTGTAATTATTTACAGAGCATCGAGATATATTAGCTATAAATCTATCATTTTACATAACGGCACACCATTAACATTCGAGTAACTTAAGGTTGGGAATGCCACTTTGACAAAGTATTTCTCTGCCGGTACGCTGCGAGAAACAATATTGTACTTTTTTTTCATCGTACGCAATCGCAAAACTACATTTAAACATCTTTTATACCTTTTACTAGCTACAAAAATGTAGTTTTATAACGCAAATATTAACATACGTATACACGCTTTTAAATAAGAAATACAGGTTTTAAAGAAATTTTAATAACTTTCTTTAAGTGATATTCCTAACATCGTACGATGAAAAATTTTCAGTCAAAGTAACTTAACTTTTTAAATTTGCGATTTCTAACAGTGGCTTTGGCAGCGAAATATTTCGTGGAAGGCCTGAAGTCGAGTAATATATAAATCGGGTTAACAAAACGCTGTTGTACGATAATGATTCATATCAGAGTTTTTGAGGACATTCGCGCGCTTCATTTCAACAAATTAAAACATTCCTTTTAATTACTGATGTTTAAAAAAAAGTATTATATCCATTCAACACACAAAACAAAGTATCTACGTATAACAAAATAAGTGCGCTTATGTGCCTCTAATTTTTTAAGAATTGTATAGGCAGCATCAATAATTCGGTTAACTATAAGCTAAGTAATGATGGTAAAAAAACAAAAATCGTCCACTCGTCATGGCTTAATTATATGTGCATGAAACCGTTGTTCCCCATTGACGGCTTATTTTTTTCTAAATATGACTATGGTGTTTTTTTTCTTTCAAAAATCAAGACTTTGAATTTGTACGAATTTCAGTTTTTTATTGACTAAAAATGCATTCATTATGCTGAAAATATATTAACTAGTAAAAATTTATTAATAATTTTCAAATTTTTTTATAAAAGTAAAATGAAAACACTCAATTGTGTAAATTGCAATTTTTTAATGTTATATGGCAAAAAAGAAGTCATAAGAAAACAAAAGTTTGCGGAAAAGCAAACAAAGTAAAGCAGTAACAGAAGACTTTTGAATTTAAAGAATATAGAATGCAATTTTTAGTCTTTAAAAATTAAAGGCGACGAGAACTTCTTTAATCGAATACTCTTGTTTTACAATGCCATTAAATATATTATGTATTTTCATAAAGAAAACCACACGGAGAGAATAGCGATAAACGCATAAAAGTCCTTATAACAAACGCATGAATGTTTAACTAGCAAATATCATCACTGATTTATGTTGTAAATTCGTAGACGCGAAAAACTCAAGCGCGCCACGGGATTATCCGGTGTAACTCCTTCCGATTGTCACATGAAGAGGCCCTAGCATTTATCCCTAGATATTTTTCTCTGTGTAGTAATAGCGGTAGAAAAAAAGAGCAACATTTTTAAAAACAAAATAAAGTTTAAAATCACCAGTCATCACCTTATTCCTTTTTTTCTATAAAGGGTAAGGTAGTGAAATTGGCCTTCAGTGAAAGCTGAGCGGGAAATAGACCACTGGTTTCAACATAAAAAAAAACTTTCACCAAGTTTCAGCATAAATGGTTTCCAGGGAACTGATTAACTTTTATCTTTGTTTAATGGTCTTTGATTTATTACTCAGTTGCATTTTAACCAATACATTGGGCTCATTACAATCTTCAAGAAAAACTTTTGAAACGGCGTGTGTAAACTTTTTTAACTCGTTTAAAGCAATATGATGTATTATAATAATATATTTAACAAAACATCCAAACTCTATGTATTCGTTTAAAACTTTACGCAACTTGTGTCTATGCATAGGTCGTGTAAAAAATCAAAAATTAAAGTTCGACACCACTTTTTGAAAACTAAATAGTTGGGCAGAACTTGCTGAAAAATTTTCCACGTTGAAAACAATTGTTTATTTTTGGCTTAATTTCTGTTGATGGCCATTTTCACTAACTTATTCAGATATACCCTTTGCGAAAGAATTTTGCACTTGTACGGACACATTGATCGGTTGTGCATTGTCAAAACCTATGAGCTACAAAGTCAGTATAATACACGCCGGAAAATTACATACTAGATTCTTTCGTGGTGAGAGACTCGCTCGGGTGGTCAACGCGTATTAACGTCGACGAGTTCAGAACCATGCTTCGGCTCAATGACGCCACTCGTTCCATTACGCATGAGGCTGAGAGTCGCGCCTCGGCGTCATGGTCCCAGCATTCTTCCATCGTATCGCAGATGGCAAGCAATCCCTAGAATAAATTTTAATCAAACGTTATTAAGTTAATGATTGTAGAAAAGCTACACTATTATTATTCTATTACAGATATATACAGTTGAACTATTATATATAATAATGAATTATTTAAATAAATTAGTATTATAATTCAAATAAATTTTAATTTATTATTGTATTCATTTTTAAAATTTTATGTTTTATTCTTGGCTGTTATATATTTGAGTCATATGACAATTTTCTGACATAGCAGAGATAATAAAATTGATCTGTTCAATGTCACGATGAATAAGCTCTTGATTTGGGTTAAAAAAATTAGGCTAAATCTTACCGGGTGTTTGCGCCAAGTGTCCAAGATGATTGGTCTTTCTTTTTTGTGAACGACACTTTCTTGCATGTCTTCAAGAGTAGGATGAAGGCCAACTTCTTCTTCAAAGGGTAGCCTGTATTCTCCAATCGGACCCTGCAAAAATTTAAACTGCAATTGCATTGTTTGTATTAAAAACTAAATACAATATTTCAAAGAAGAGACTAAAATTAATTATAATATTCTATTAAAATAAGAATTGTTTTTAAGAAATTTCAATAAAAAAGAAACGTAGTTAGTTACACCTAACAAAATTTGGAATAAATTTTATACAAACGTTCAGTTTTGCAACATTTTCAGGGTTGATAAAATAATATAATAATATCATTTTAAAGGTTGGAATTTCTATTTTAATTGAATAATTCTAAATAATAAGAGTTAATTCTATATAATATTATTTCTGTTATAGATATTATATGAAAGAAACGTGTTCAGCAGTTTTTAATTTTGGAATAGATATGTTAGAATTTATTTAGCTAAATCAACTTGCATTATACTACAAGTTCATTTTTCCTCGAAACGTTACGGATAAACGCTCTCAACTTAAAAAAAACTAGTATAAACAGCTTCCAAGGAATTGAAAGAAAAAACTTACATCTTGAACGGTACACCGCGAGGCCAATTCCCAGAGGACGAGGCCGCAGGCATACATGTCTATGCGCAGGAACGAGTCTCTCGTGAAATTAATCGCGCCTTCGAGCACCTCGGGTGCCATGTAACGGCGCGTTCCGACTTGGCCATGGGTATCGCCACAGGGTTTACCCGGGTGAAAGATCAACGCCAGACCGAAGTCCGCTATACAAGCGCTCATGTCATTTTTCAACAGAACGTTCTTCGACTTGAAGTCGCGATGGGCTACTGCCGGCTTGTAGCCGTCTACCTTGTTCGCGGGTATCTCCTCGTGCAAGTGCATTAGGCCCCTGTAAGCGTAAAGAAAATTAAACGTTAGTATACGTGAGTGTAAATATTTAAGATATCAGAGGACTAGATGTTAAAAATGTATACTAATATAGATTAATATTTTTTAATTCAGATTTTTCTAGTTACATGGTAATGACATAAGAACATCTGAATTTATAAACATATACAAGTTTTTCATAGTTATTGCGAAACTCACCTGGCCATCGATTCTGCAATCCTGCACATTTCAGGCCACGAAACGACATTGGCTTTCAGATAATCACAAAGTGAACCTTTTTCATGATACGCCGTGATGAGCCAAAATTCTGTTTGGAGATTGTCGCCGCGTTTTTCGACACCTATGAAGCGCAATATGTCTTCGTGGTCCATATGAGCAAGTTTAAAAATCTCTTGCTCCGTTTGCCAGGATTGTTTATCCTGAATGGGAAAGACTTTAACGGCAACAACTTCAGATCTTAGTTGGGCTTTCCATACTGCCCCAAAACGACCGCGAGCCTTTATTTCCAATAACTGGATTGGACGATTTCCCAGGTTTGGCGACGGCTGCGGCAAAGGGCCTGGCTCAATCGTTGGAATCTGTTGAAGAGACAATAATTGTTTAAAATAAGTTACATTAAATAAAATGTGTTTTTTTTTTATATATTTAATGTCAATTTACCTCATTAAAGTATCCCAGTTTTCGGCGTCGGTAATAGTAGAATAATCCTGACACCGCAAAAAGTATGAATAACATAGGGATAGATATCGATAACACCATTGTTATCACTTGTTGATCTGTATTTGGAACAGGCTCGAATTCTAAAAATGAAACAAAATCAATTAAGAAACTTTATAATAATAAAAGTAAAATGATAGGGAATAGAAATGATTTCTTACCATGAACAACACGAGGTGGTTGTGTGGGCTGTGGGTCCCATGAGAAATTTTTATTACACATATTTCCATCACAGCAACAGAAGAAATGCTGTTTTTTCCTGTCTGCATTTTTCTCAACGCAATGCTGTTTATCATAGCATTCTTTACTGTCTAAGAAACAGCCCTACAATACAGAAAAAGATTATGAATAAAACATAAGCTTATGCAAAATAGTCAGAGATTTATAAGATTACTTGTTGCCAGACTAACTTTTAACTTTATGGTGGATTTTTGAGTGGTACTGTCGTACTGCCACAGTACATAACAGTGATTACGTTTGTCAGGTTCATGTGGTCCACACTGTTCCCTCTCAACGCAGTCTTCTTTAAACTCTCCACCGCACATTGTTTCATTGTAAAATTCACAGTATGTTGACCCCTTGACATCATGGGCACTTGCATGTCCTGAAACATACATTTTATTTATAATTTAAATTAAATAATTATTAATTTTTCTTGATTTAAGTGTTTAAATTAATCTCTGAATTTCATAACTTTTTAATCTTAAAGAACATGTTTTTTACTTGTTGGAAATTATGATTCATAACCATTATGTATCATCTTACAAACAAAAATTAACAAACAATTATTATCAATTTGTTATCAGTGTTTTTGGAGGAGTAGCACAGTAATAGTCTCAATAATAAAAAGTACAAGAAACTTTTTACTGCTTAGTGTATGTATTATTGAGTTAATGTAAAGCAGGTTTAGTATTAATCAATAATGCATTAATTACAATATAAAGATAATAACTTTTCTAATCATAAAACAAACTTATTTTATTATTTACTCTACTTTAGTAACTACTTTAACTACAAAGTTTAGAATGAGTTAAAAGATTTCAAAGAGCTTTTAAATGGTTTTTAAAATCTTAATACGAACAATAATTGTTTCAGATAAACAAATTTCAACTAATACAACAGCTATTGATTTCTTTAAACATTGCAAAACTTAAAATGCTGAATACATTGAAGACAAAAGATGTTTTATTAGATATTCATTTTCTGTATGATACTTTGATTTCCATCTTCTATTAAAATAGAGATCTCTAATTTTGTTAGCTTTAGGCCTCAAGTGAAGACTCACTTCAGTTCCAAGTTTCGTTCAGTGCATCGAACCCAAGCAGAAAAAAGTCACTCACCCAAGAGTCCAAGGAGTATGCAGGGCAGTATCGCAATGTAGGCGCTCATGATTTCAGGAGAGATCGTCGTCGTCGTCGGGTGGCGAGAGAGACAGAGTGCGGAATCACGGGAGCAATCTCCGAGTCCTATTAGCCATTAAGCAAATTGCAGGAGCAATTCATGGGTGTACTGGGAGCCAGTACGAACACGGGCGCATCCTCCGTTCTCTCTCTCTCGCTCCGCTTCACTTTCCGCTCCTTTTCCGCCTTCGCTGCTCCGCTCCGCTCCTCGCGAGATCAATCCTCCTCTGCTCTCGCGGAATCATGTCACATCTCCTGGGCCTGCGTTCGCACACACTTCTCTACGGAGTACAAGCAGAGGCTGCAGCGCCCCAGCAGCTTCTTTTATATTATTATCTTCGTCTGCAACATCCGCCCGTCGTCAGATCGGCTGTTTTGATTTCCAAGACGCGCGCTCTCTCGCCGTCTCTTTCTCTCTTTAGCTGCGGCTCTAAATTTTTAATACGTTTCTCTGGGCCATGGGGGCACAGCGCACGCAGAGAGAGCGAGAGAGAACACGCGCGGACAGATATAGCGGATGGAATATAGAGAGCGAGCGCCTGACAGAGATGGAGAGACTCAGCTTGGGACAAGGATGGAGCGAGAGAGGTTCTCTCTGCGTTCGAGGAAATCGTCTTGTATACCTATATACACACGCTCACGTATAAGCACTCACGCGATCCGGAGTTGTCACTGCGTCCCTCCTAGCCTTCTATTCCCTGATCTCTGGGTATTATTTCGAGAGAGCGCAGACACAAAAAGACGATGGACGCGCTGCTCTCGCGAGCTATGCGAGAGAGAGAGTATATATACACACACTGGCTCCGACGGCAGAGCAGCGGTACTCTCCGCTCCGCAGGTCCACCCACGCACGGATGGGGGAGGTGGGGTAAACGAGCTCCGAGAGGACTCGAGTCCGCGGCGAGGGGAGACACGCTGGAGATGATGCACTGCGAGAAAACAGATCGCAAACGCACAATACACACACACCTCTCGCGAAAACTCGCGATGTACTGCGGACTGCCAAGGAGCGCGAGGGGGTGGAGAGCAGCGGTCGCAGCTTTTCCGGGACGTTCCCTGGGACGAACGCGTTCCGCTTAGCCCCGGTACGCTGTTCCGCAAGTCTTGTTGCGCATGATAAAACATGAAAGAGCCAATACTAGCGCAGCATATAATGGAAATGCCGGCATAAAAAATAGGATGTGTTTTAAACGACCTAACCTAACTTACCTGATGAAAACACGCATGATGCGAACTTTGAATAATAAAAATAAATTTAAAAAATATTCAAAACTGTTTGGTAATTGTGAACGTACGAATTACGCGGAATTTTAGGTATTATCAGTTGTTTTAATTTTATATTCCTTGTGTTCAATTGTAGAAGTAACCGTGAACTCTACATAAATAAAAAGAAAAATTTTAACAACCAAACGACCAGCGATCACTTCATGATCGAATCACGTGTGCGGCTAGTTAAATATTTAGAATATTAATTCTTTACATATTATATTCTGTGTTATTTTTGTACAATTATTATTAAGTGATTTTATTAAATATATGTGATGCTAAATTATTTAAAATAAAATTTTCATGAAAAAGTTTGGTTAAAAAGTTGCAATCTAAGAATTTTAGAAATAAGGTTCATGAGGATTTAAAAATTATTTTAAAAAGTATTAAAAAGCGTACCAAAATTTTGAAAAATAGTTTTTTCAAATGGAGATGGAACCAGAAGTTGATCCATCGCAAGGTGGTTTGAGAGCTGATGGTAGGCGACCACTTGAATTGCGGAGGATCAGAGTTCGCTTAGGAGGTTTTACTCAAGCAGATGGAAGTGCTTACATAGAACAAGGAAAAACTAAAGTGTTGGCCACTGTGTATGGACCTCATCAGGTTAATCTTTTACTTTTTACATTTGTTCAATAACTCAAAAGTTCTAATTCAAGAAACATTTTCAATTTATTAAATATACAATATACAAATAAATATTGATAGCTTTTTATTTATTTTGCAAAATTTCAGTAAATAATAAATTTAATTTAAATTTGTAGCCCAGAGGCAAGGCAGCAAGTAATATCACCAAAGGTATTGTAAATTGTCAATACTGTAAAGCAGCATTCAGTTTTGGAGCTGGAGACAGAGCAAAAAATCCACGAGGAGACAGAAAATCTCAAGAAAAATCTGAACAATTGCGACATTGTATGGAAGCAATTATTAATTTGGAGCTTTTTGCTAAATCACAGATAGATGTTTTTATACAAGTTATTCAAGTTGATGGAAGCGAGTTTTGTGTTGCTGTTAATGCTGCAACTCTTGCCTTAATTGATGCTGGAATACCAATCAAAGTAACTAATACTTCTTTTAATAAATTAAACTGAAAAGTTTCATTAAAATTTTCATTTTCTAATTATGCTTTTTAAGGATTATGCAATTGGATGCTCTGTAACGGTATCAGACAAACTTTTAGGAGATGATGATGAAAAAGGGCAAGGTACAGTAATTCTTGATGCAAATTACACAGAAGAATGTTCTCCTGGTGTTACTTTGTCTATTGTTGCTCTTCCAAAAGTGATGGATGAAACTCAAACAAAAAGTTCTATTATATTATGTGATGGAGCTGGCGGAAGGTTACATCTTTCTATGCTTGAACCCTTAAAACGGAGAGCTTTACAAGGTTGTAAGGATATAAGGACAATTATTGACCAAGCTGTCAAAGATCACTTACAAATATCTGCTGTTACTACTGCGTTAGATAAATAAGGTTATTGTATAATAAAATAATTTTTTTAATAAAAAAACAGATATAAAACAGTTATTCAAAATTTAATATTATTGCAATATCTGTTTATAAAATTATAATTATATCTTTCTTATAAAAAATATATAAATTTCGTGTAAAAAGCAAAGAGCAAATGCAAACTCTCTGGTTATTCACATCGTAAAAAGTTGATAACTTTACATAATCTAACAATTAAAATCCACTTCAATTTTTTACATTTTTACACTTCATACTTTAGCGCCAGGGTACCTTTCCAGCAGCATTCCAACTCCCTGAAAATTAAATTTATTGCATAAAACTGTCTTTGATGACAAAAAAAATTATATTGCATATCTTTTGTGCAATGAGAGGCATGTATCTTTATTACCTGTCCACCAGCAGCACAAGCAGCAATCAATCCAAATTGTTGGTCTTCTTTAATCATTCTGTTAGCGGTATGAGTTGCTAATCTAACACCCGTAGCAGCGAAAGGATGGCCAATAGAGAGAGATCCTCCCCATGCGTTCCATTTCTTCAAGTCAGGAACACCCACCTTTGATGAACGTTTCAAATATGTTTTGGCAAAAGAGTCAGAATCGAGAGCTTTCAAATTAGCTAGAATTTGAGCAGCAAAAGCCTCGTGAACTTCCCAAACTCCAATATCTTTTAAAGTAAGTCCAGTTTTGTCCAAGATCTATGAAAACAGATTCAATATTATAAAAAAGTTGGTTAAAGCCGGAAAATTTGTATTAAGTTTCAGTACGATTTTTATTCTTTCAGCTAATTAAAAAATTCTATTTACTTACTTTTGGGATAGCATAAGCAGGTCCCAGTAAAAGTTGATCCTTAGGGTCTTGAGAAACATAAGTAAATTCACGCAAGTAAGCTTTGGGTTTTAATCCAAGCTGCTTGGCTTTCTCTTCTGTCATGACTAATCCTGCAGAAGCACCATCGGTAAGGAACGAAGCATTAGCGGCAGTAACAGTTCCATATGGTTTAACGAAAGCTGGCTTCAGCTTTGACAATTGCTCTTTTGTTGATACCCTAATGCCATTGTCCTTATTAATAACCTGGTTTTTAGAATCAGGAACTAAATCCAAGTAAAATATAGGTTAATATCATAATCATTTGAGTAACAAAAGTCGAATAAGATCAAATGAATAAATTTATTTACCAACAAATGGCACCATATCAGTAAAATGTCCATTTTGATGGGCCTGAGCAGCAAGAGTGTGTGAGCGCATTGCATAATCATCTTGTTCCTCGCGAGAAACATTGAATTGAGCAGCAAGTCGGTCTCCACTGTGCCCCATAGTCTCATTTGTGGAAAATTCAGCTACAGCTGGTAGCTACAATCATAAAATTAAATTATTGATCTTTTCAATGAATTTGCATAATATTTAATTGTTTTAAACTCACATCTGGAACAAAGTGGCCTGGTCTGATTGAAGCAAGTAAGGAAATCTTCTGCATTGGGGTCTTAGCTTTGTTTGCTTTCAACATCAATGACCTCATGGCTCTACTGTGTCTGATTGGAATGTCAGACATGAACTCTACTCCTCCGACAACAACAGACTCACAGAATCCAGAGTTAATAAAACCTATAGCAGTGCTCATGGCCACATTACTACTAATGCAAGCCATGGTAACTGTGTGAGCTGGAGTATGTTCACTGAATCCAGCTGCCAAAGCTGCTTCTCTGGCAATGTTGGATGTACGTACTTCTTGCATGACAGTTCCATAGACAACATAGTCAATTGCTTCTTTTGGAATACCTGTTTTCTTTTGCAAGTTTCTGAAAATAGGAATCAGATATATTATTATTTATTGTTTGACAAAATAATTTTTGGCTTAAATTAAATATTTTTATAAAAAATAAATTTGATTGTATAAAGTTTGTGTACTTACACAAGAGTTTCTCTTGCAAGATCATGTGCGATAAGTTTGCTGTAGTCAGTGTTTGATAATAAAAATGGAGTTCGAACTCCATCTACATAAACAATATTTTTTTTTCCTCCTGGTGTTGAAGACTTTGAGGCTGCTGTTGCATAACCTTTGCGATTTATACGAGTAGGTTCCCAAAGGAAAGCAGCTTTAAAATAAAATATCAAACAAATATTTTTAATAAAATTCAAACTTTTATTATAAAACTTGAACCAACATTTTTTATTTTATGATTACAACACCACCAGATACAATTTATTATTTATAAAGAAATAAATAACAATTTTTTATGTAACTAAAGTGGCTAAAAAATATAACCTTTCGTTATCAAAATGAAATCCGGCTTGATAACAAAAATACGACCGCTCTTCAACTATTATTGCAACAAGTAGTTTTACTATTCCCTTTTCATACAGCTGCATACGCGAATTCAGAATGATTAATCATATTTTATTAGCCGATTGGACTTTGATCCGTGCTCCAGAAAAAAGAAATTCAAATGGTACATACCTTGCGGCACGACGTGGTGGAAGCGAGGGAGGTTCTTGGCGACGAGTCCCGATTTTTTTGTTTTTCTCTGTAAGGCGGATCGAAGGTTAGGATACTTGCAAGAGTCAGCCTCGCGTGTCCTCGGATTCTGCGCTGACAAAAATTAACATGTAAGTAGAGAGCCGAGGTTCACAAACTCCAAGCGGAGACAGAGATGGTAGGCACGAAGTAGGAGTGTCGGGGGAAGTGGCGAGTTAATGTGTGGCTTCTGTTGCCGGTGTGTTAGTGCACGAATCGTTGTGTTTATACGTAACAGCCGGCAGCTCGTTAGTTTTTTGAATACTTATAGTGGACGTTGTACCTTAATGTATTTTAATAAACTTCTCATGACAAACATTATTTTGAGATACATAAATGAAACAGTAAATGACAGTGAATAACATTATACTAATGAAATCTTTTAATTTAAAGTAATAATTATAGTACCTTTTACAGTTACAATTATTATCTACTATCCGATAAATATAATGAAAAGAAATTTAGAAAAACTGTTCACAGATATAAAAGCGAAAAACTTTTTACCTTTTATGTTTATAAACGATTATTTCGCAAATTCGTGCACTCCGAAACTCCGACGTACTACACCAGCCTCGTGCAAACTGAACTGGACTTTGGACCTGCTATTCTAACTGACGTCATAGTTTAACGGTACACATGTAAGATTTTATATATGTAGGTGTGCGTAGGTAACAGCGGTAACAGTAACCATTTCATCTCCATCCGAGCTGGATTGAGATTGAATTAATTGAAATGACTGGTAGTTTAAAACATGAGGATTTCATCCAGAGATGGCGCACTTATGAAATTTTTGTAAGCGCGGCAACTATAAAATAAATTAATAAATATAATCGTCATAATAATCAAAATTTTTAATCGGAAATTAAAAACGAACTAGTTATGCCAAATTATTGCATGCAAAAGAATGACTGAAGAAGGGAGTCAGAGAATAAATAAACGACAAGTGCGCGTTAAAATAATTTTTATTATTTCAGAGAGCATATTGCACTATACAACAAATAAGTTTCAACATAATTATATTAACAATTACGTAACATGGATAAATTTCATAGAGTATTATATGGTTTCGTTTTCACAGCTGCCTCTTACGTACGTAGACGAGAATTTAAAAAAGAACGACAATGATCCATTGAATTCACTCCAATAATTGAAATGTTCTTCTTATACAGAATATATTGTACACCGATGAAAGAAGCATTTTTCATAATGCATTTAGAATCGAGAAGTCACGTTATTTGATTAAAATCTAACATGCGCTCTTCATTGTGACAACATTTATAGATTTATTCGTTTTCAACACTTTTTATAACACTTATACACCCAATCTGCATAATATATATTTATCTGTTTTTAAGTTTTAATTCTCATCTTTGACATAATCGGAACTGCCTTTCAGGCTCTCACTTTAGTTAATACACATATATTTAATACATTCACCATCTCTCTAATGTATCTCTCCTCGAAACGATAATGATAGATTCTGTCAATAAAAGCGCATAAAAAAACCATATATCGCTTTCGGTGACACTCACAGTTACAGAACGAAAACGCGAAACTGAAGCGTTGTACATCTCCGTGTCGAATGAACAGTTTATAAAAATATCCTTTTTTTTTTAGTCGTCGTCATCCTCTTTTCGAAAAATATTTTGTACTTTGCGTTACAGAGAATCGATCGCGGCGAGACGAAAAGCGTTTATATAAAGCAAAACGGAAAAAAAGCAAGAGTGACCAGTCACAACCGGCGAGTTATTCGTCCCCTCTCAATCGCGGCTCGGCGTTTAGTACAAGTTTTAAGAATACATTTAGGCTGCGTTTACATAACATTTCTTGAACGATGAGAATCCATGCAAAATAGATCGCCCGGGATATGTATTGACAGTTAGCGTTGACATCTCTCCACATCTCTGCCAGTAGCTTCCCCTCTTCGCTTCCAGTCAGGTTGTGAACACGAATCTTTTTAGGTTTACAGGTCGAGGGAGAGGTGTGGTTTATGAGCTCGTGTGAGGTCGTCTCGAGATCCAGTCCGCGATCGCCGGCAAAGCGTGAACGCGCTGCTTGAGGCTGCGCAGGTTCGGGTAGCTCTCCAAGGCTTGGCCGCCGAACATCTGCTCGAAGTTTTCCAGAGCCACGGAGAACACGAAGTCGGCCCACGTGGTCTGAAATGGAGAGACAGTGTTATCGTTCGCTGCCGATTTCCTCCCGAAGTACTAGAAAGCAAACATTCTTTATTTCTCTGAATGAATTTTTCATTATGGCTTTTCTTATTTCAAAAATGATTAAGCATTCAAATATAACATTCCTGTGAAAAATCCCACTTTACAATTATATAAAAATCATAAACTCGATTCAAAGGAGTCTCTGCTTACGGTAGACCCGACTGCGTAACCGCCGTTCTTGCCGATCGTCTGTTCGAACTTGTTCAGGAAGAAGGGTATCGTCTCCTTAACGAATTTCGCCTTCTTCTCCTCCTTCTTGAACAGATCGTCCTCCTTTTGGAACTGCAGCAGCTCTGAGATGGAAAAGAGGAAGAACAAATCAGATTACGATCGATTTTTGCCGTCCGCAGCAACTATATGTATAATTCAATCGCTCCGCGCGATTTTCCCTCTGCCCGACATGATAATGCTGGTCGCGGATGAAAAGTCGACTTTCTTGCCTGTGAATTTTGTTACTTCGTGTGTAGTCGTTAGAGAAGCGAATAGGACGAAGGAATGTCGAAGCTTTTTTGCGCTCGATAATAAAGTTTAGATTTGAAAGCTTTTATGAAATTTTTCGATGCCGTTGTTTGTATTAATGAAGCCGAAATGAAGTTTGTTTGTTATTTATAGAATAATACACGCCGAGTCCGCTTTTACTGTAATTGGAAACCCGCGCTGGTTTTCCGAGCTGAATTAATTGCAATTTCTTTTTTTTTTTTTTTTGCATAAAGAACAGAAGTTTCATTTAAGAAGTATCAAAAAGCTTATTCAATTATTCCCATTTCGAACAAAAAATCATAAAAGCGGTTGTTTATATACGTGAAATTTTTACAAATCAGATTTTACGAGCTTTCATTACAGAATCCACGAAACGTTCGAGTCCCAATCGAACAAATTTTTTTTCTTTAAACTCCGGCAGCTGCAAAATCGAACAATAAGCGAACCCTGTAAAAAGTCACTAAAACCGCTGATCCCAATATCGCGAACAAACAGATTTCCGTGAATTCGATCGTTCCCATTTTTTCCAAGGCTAAATCGTTCCTGTCCACCCTGACTCTGCATTCCTATATAAAAAGCAACGGCATTACAATAACGCGTATCTCTGCAGGCGCCGTAAGGATTCCGTTGCGTCGGACGCCTCGCGATTTAGGAACATGTCGATTCGAGGCATCGACGATCAATTTGCATAATTCCCGCCTTGAATTGAGTTCCGGTGTGACGTCGGACAGGAAGGAAAATACTTTGCGATAAAAAATTCGATAAAGCGAGGGAGGAGGCGATTATTTTTGCTGGGGATATTTCGCGCAATATTCTGGGGAATAAATTTTAGTACCGGAAATGAAAGGCTGTTCATGTGTTTTTAATAACGTTTGGGGTCTCGTGTTATTTGCTTCAGTTTTAGTGAGATTGATGAAGTTTAATAAAAACGATGTAATATATTTGTACAGATTATTGCATTTAATGAAGATAAAATAATAGAAAATGTAAAACAAAATTATTAAGCAGTTTTTTGCTTTGATCTATACTTATGAGATATTTTGCTACTTCATTAAATTTTCCTACGAAAATTCGAAAGAGATCATCATTGCGAAAGTTTGCGGGTAAGTTATTGATTAGTGTAACTTGTAGAAGGCCATATAATACGAGACTGAATAACTTTTCAAATTACTTGCAAATTTTATAAGTTTTTCTTGCCCAACTTAGGTCGATTGGATTCTCGTTAAAAATTTCGACATGATAAATTATTTTTCTTTACGTTATATAAATTTTATGAAAAATCAGTAAATGTAAATTAATGTCTTGTTTAATAAGTAATATTATTAGTTTTGAGAAAAAAAAAATACATTCATTTGATGTTCAAAAATTCAGGCGAAGGCCCCATAAACTATGAACCGCAACCTTATTGGACTCGTCGAATTTCTGCGTTCTTATAAAAATGTTGCATTTTGCAAACTTTTTCTAAAAAATCGAATCACTTTCTTAATAAAATATTGAAATCTTTAAATTTACCTTCCAATCCGCAGTATTTTATTAAATCTTTAAAATCTAATAAATAAATATGTTCCCAGAATCTCCAACAACATCGTTCCAATTCTCGGAAACGCGACGGTATACGCAGCGCCCTCGCGCCTCCAAAATCCTCTCTGACGAAACCGAAGCTCTCCACTCACCCTGCCTGAGGTCTCCGAGGCTGTCGACGAGGACGTCGCATTGCATGGCCTCCCACTCGTCCGCTCCTGCGAGGCCGTATTTGCGCGCCAAAAAGCGCGCGATGGCGTTGCTCTGCGCGACCGGCTGCCCGTTCACCTCCAGCACAGGCAGCTGACCGTACGGCATCGCTGCGACAGATACGATTATGCCTCAGGTTTATTGGGTTATTAGACGAGGGAGGCTTTGCTCCGTCGAAGGTGATTTAGGAATTTTCAATGGAAATTGGAAAATTGTGATGTGTGCACTGCGACGGGTTTCAAGATTTTCTGCAGTTTTAACTAGGTAATAATGTGTTATATATTGGTTTTGAAATTAGGAGGGATATGGAGCATGTAAGATTCGTGAAGCGAATCGACGATAAATATTTCAGCATAAAAGGGAACTGCTGCTCTGTTATATTCCCGCGGAATTTCACGGATGCTTGAGTTTTTATACGTTGTAAAGTGTTTAAAAATTGTGCATAAAATATCGTATAGTAAAAGCTTTCAATATTTCATGCTTCATATCCCTTCTGTTATGGCCTCTTTACAAGGGGGTATCGAATGTAAACAAAATCAATATTAAACAATATTGCTCCAAAAATATAACTTACAAGACAATATATTTTAGAAAAAAAAACTCATGAAAAATTATTTATCGTCGTTTAATCGTTGTTCTATTCTACAAAAGTATTTATTTATAAAATATTCTAAAGTAAAAACATAACCGCCGCTAAAAATTTCGATTCTACGAGCGTAAAACAATCATCAAAAAATCAAATTACCTTCGAAAACTAAAGCTCCGGATTATATAAAGTACTATTAACCACATATTCAATAATTCTTTTTCAGAGATAAAATGGTGATTCGGCAGATTTACGACGCTCGGCGATTGTTATCGTCGCTCATCCATTTTAAGGTAAAAGCATCTCTTTTTGTATAATAGGGTTTTTTAAACACGAGGTGCAAGTGAGATCAAGAGCTTTTGTGTTTGTATTCATCAGACAAATTGATGATGTGGGTGGAAAAAGGAACGTATGTCTATCAGTAGAATATGTAGTTTAGAAATTTAAATGCCAATCTATTAATTGTTACAAGATGCTATTTAAAAAAATAAATTCTGCGTCAAAATAAAACACTAAGAGTTATTATCAGGATCTATAATTTTAGAACATATAACCTAGAAAACTAAATTTGAGACTTGAAAGGGCCACGCACCGAACGGTAAGGAAGTTTAAGTTAAATTCAAACGCCTCTCGCGTACCGGAGAATCTGTATAAAATCGTTAGGAGGAAACAGTTTTACAGGGATATAGTCGGGATTTTAATTCACTTTGCTTTTTCTATCGGGCAAAAAAGTAATTACTTTCCGGGGGGGACTCTCGGTCGCCGCGGCTTTTTAAAGCACGAAAAAAACTGGCGAACTATAATTTCGTGAGCTCGTGCTCTGGCGCGAGAGCCTTTTTGCCCGTATTGCTAAAGGAAGGCCGCGGTACAATCACTCTTATTAAAAGCACGCCGCGAGGAGGCATTGCTTTCTCGTAATTAGATATACTTTTAAAGTCACTACCTTCACGCGTCGACGGTATACCGGAGCTTTCGAACTCAAAAATTCTTAAAAAAAAAAAGGGCTCCTCGCTGATTAAATAAACGAGCTCCTCCCTGTAAAGGTAAAAAAAAAACAGTCGGCCTTACATTTCTTTAATTCGGGCCAGCGCTCCTTGGGGACGCGCTCGTCGACGTAATCCACCCCGGCGTAGGCGAGTACGTAGCGGATGTGCTCGGCTCTGCCCCGAGCGTTGAAGTAGATTAGCTTGTAGCTCGGCTGCTCCTCCGACATTTTTCGGACTGTGCCCGGTAACTGACCAAGTTCACGAGTCGACCGTCGCTCTGAAATCAAACCGAGTGCTTCGTCGATTAATGCTGATCTTTATGGGAGAGGGTGAGTATATAGTTTTTAGAATTCGATGGGTATTGATTTTATTAGAGTCAGTTTAGGATATGTATGGCTGGTTTTTTTTTGGAGGATCTGTAAAGGGTTCTGTAATGGTAGTACTTTTTATATAAGTTATACGTATCAAATTAGACAATTGAGCTTTTAATCAAGTGATCTTGGGTATATCAGCGTGCACAAAGGTGTACAAGTTATCTGCAGACTGTTCATAAATTGTTTGCGCAATTCATACGAGCACCGACGTTTAATAATGACACTGTATTGTATTAAATAAAAGGAGACGCAAAAAATGGAAGCGCGCGCAATTTGTATGCCGCTCCGAATGGAGTATCAAGTATCGTCGCATACAGATTTTCCTCGTTACATCGTACTAACGAAGAACGTTCTCGAAGCAATTAGCAAGATGAATATTGTCCGCCGAGTAAAAGGAGTGTATTGCAAACTGCGAGCAGGCCTCTTACGGTTTCGCATTTCTCATTACGCCGCGGAGACGACACTGGCATTAATCTTTTTTCCGGGATCAGTCATTAAAGAAGATAGCCAAGAGCTGACGTCGAGGAGTGCAGAGGGATCACTCTTACCTACTTGCGAAATGCATGTGGGTAAATTAAAAGGTGGGACGTGGATTTTATGTTTTCGAACGGGTATTCGGGAAATTCTTTTTTATGCATTTTATTTGGGTTAATTAACGCAGCGTTGATTGATTAATATTTGTGCGAATTTCATGTGGAATCAATAAAAGAAACAAAACCAGTATTATTAGTTAGGACATTATAATAATTAGTTTCAGTAATTAAATATCAGTAATTAAATATTCAGTAGAATAAAGGGAACAAACACAGAATTTCATTTTTTCTATTAAGCGTCTTTTATTCTTATAGAAAAAATGGTAAAATTCTTAGAATTAATTTGAAGACAGAAGATTATAAAAAAAACAATTTCAGTTATATTATCTAGATTACCCTCCAGATTTTCTCTCGAACAGAAGAAGCAAAATCCAGCTAATTAAATTCCCTACTCTCCTGAAAATGAAAATCCTCAACTTTTCTCGATGAGCTCGAAGAAAGTCCCTAGGTGAAAAAAAAAGAGCGGCAGTTCTGTTCCACCTACTGATGGGAGCTTATCGGGATAAAGCCAGTCAGGCTAACGGGGCGAATTCGAAAACGCGAACGCCGCAGGAGAGGTTTAATAAGAAAATGTTTCACGCTGTGTTCCTTTGCTCGACCTTTATTAAGAGAAAAAAAATTCTGGCCGGTGGGTTCTAATATTTCGAAGAGGACTCGCGAATGGGTGAGGTGAGACGAGGGAGAAACGTGGAGTGCGATTATATATTTGAACAAGTTGCTCCGATTCGTTTAATATGGAATCGATTCTTTATTATGAAAATGCAGTTACTCGGATCAAAAAATCGGCTAATCAATAGTAAGTTTAAAGAGAATTTAAAATTGATTAGATGTACTTTTTTGTTTCAGAACAATTGAATTAAACATTAAACATTATTTCTTAGACGTTGCAGGAATATTTTTTAACGAACAAACCTAGACGTTCCACTTTCTTCAAGTTTTCAATATTCATCCGCTCGGCTTGAATTTTCGGAGGAGTCGCGAACGAGTTTCCAGGAATAGCGTTAGTGGACCGATTCGCGGAAAAGTCGCAGGTCACGAGTGCGAAGAATCGTACGAACTGAAGAATGCAAAGGAGTTTGCCAGGAAAAAATCGCCTTTGAATTTGGAAACGTACGAATGCTTCTTTACTATTTACTATACTTTTTCTTATTTTTATTTTATTTTCCATTTTAAGTAAACGTTAAATGTTAGTATTTAAAGACATCTTAGTGTAACAGAATCCGATAGAAATCAATTTTAACGCTTATGTAAAGTATTCATTTGAATTTGTAAATGAACCGAAATAAGTATAACTCTTCTACTAAAAAACTTGCTTAAACCAATGCTCCCCGAAGTCAAAAGCAGATTTCGAACAAAATCTCTTATACCAACCCCGCAAACATCCACTTCACTAAACAAACACAAACCCAAAAAACTCCCAGCCATTCCCACAAACCTTCCAGTTCCATCCAACTTAGCATTCCAACAAATCCTAAAAGAATCCAACAGCGAGTTACACCGCCAGCAGTGCATAAAGCCTTTGTGTCCCAGCAGAGCTTGGAAAAGCATACACGAGCAAGGGAGCCTGAGAAATTATCCCTGAAATCCTCGTCGGAGTCGTCGTCTACTTTTGCCGCTCCCCGCGGGGGCATCTCCTGGACTTTTAGCGCGCGCCGCAAGAGAGAGAGAGAGAGAGAGGTAGAACGTCGATGTCGGAGATTTTTCCGCTCTCCCGTTGCGATTCCGCAGCCCGACGTCGGGCTGCGCGATAAGGCCAATCTAATTACCTCCGCGGCGAGTTGTGTGCCTTTGGAGGTCGGTTAATGCTGATTGAAACGAATTGCTTTTTCGCCTCGCTTTTTTTGAGCATTATAGTCTGTTTTGTTTTCTCGGGCGAAGAGAAAGGGGATTCGACTTATTTTTCAAAGGGGTAGTTTTTGAAGGATTTATAAGGGAGAAGTTGTGTAGTGTATAAGAGTTGAGGGAATTCGTGTAGTTTAAAAGCGAGAGAAAAATAGAGTTAAAACTTTGTTTAAAATAAAAGTGAAACAGAGGAGAGGACTCTTCCGGGAAAGTAATTCTGTATTCGAGAATTTCATTTTAGAAAGCGTCGTTATTATCAAGATTGCTCCAATTTTTTTAAGGCAAATTACACTTCTTTCACATTCAAAAAATTGTTTTATTCTTCTTTTTTTATGCGTAAAATATACGTAAAGTTGTATCGCACCGTTTCGGTTACAATCGATTTATCGCTAGAAAAATATTCACATCACTCTTCCAAGATACTGATCGTAGTAAAATATTCTTGTCAAAGCAGTTTCTTTCCTCACTCTCTAAAGTAGTAAAAGTTGCAAGGTACCGCACGCATCTCAAAGCGGTATTAAAATATTCCACGTAAACTCGCAAGCCGCTCGGAAGCTCCGCTCACCGAAACGCGAAAGCTCCATTCGCAATCATAAATAATCAATCCAGGCGTTCAATCAATTATTCTTCCGAACCCTCGTTAAACCCCAGGCCGACGTTATCTCTCCCCTTCCGGCGCGGCGCGCGGGCGCGAAAAAGCCGTGTGCCTTTCCCCGCGCGAACCTACGTGTGTACAGAGGCGTCGGTCGCGCGGAGAAGGGAGAGTGGGGGGAAGGGCTTCCGGCGTGGATTTCCTCCTTTTCTCGATCCCTCTTTCGCGCCTCCATGGCAACGCGGGGAGCTCTCTCTCTCGCCTCCTCCGATTTCTTCGAACGGCGCGCGGGCTTTTTATTGCGCGCCCCGCGCGGAGAGCGAGTTCTGGGCGAAGGCGACGGCTGTCCTCTGGCGTGCTTGGCAGGGCGCTGCTTTGTTATGCGCGCGCGGAGGGACGCTGATTTTAGGATGCCGAGTCGATCGTTACGTGTTACTCGGGGAATGGGGGAGGTGCACTTTTTTTATTTTTGAGATTTTTTGTTTTTGGGTATTTTAACTAATATCTTAAAAAAGTGCAAGTTTATAATTTAGTTAATAACTTTGTAAAGTATAATTTATATTCTCAATGCACAATGTAGTTTTCAACAGAAAAATAAAGTTTCGTTATTACATGTATATATATACTTTTTCCAAACTCGTCCCATTAACAATAATTCGCAAAGTACTTCATTAGTTAAAAAAATTAGGGCAACCGTAAAAAAGAATTCAAAGTAAAACTGAAGCAAAAGGCTCTCGAGAGCCCTGAAACCTCGCCGAATCATCTCGCATAAACAGAGTCCATTCGGCAGATAACAAAAAATGCCGTGCACATAAGAATCCCTGCGCCTCCCGAGCAACCCTGCATTCCCGCATAAAAATGCAGAGCAAAAGTTCGCGAGCTCTCCGCTCGATCCTCCGGCGGGATGGCCATTAGCATCGGCCCCCCTCCCCTCCCCCCGACGGGGAGTTCCCTCGAGAGCCGTCCGAATCGAGAGCTCGCGAACTCGCCGCCTCGCGCGGAGGGCTTTCATTATCGCGATACGAGAAAGACGTGCTTTGATCTTCGGAGGGCGGATCGCCGCTTTGCCGTCCTCGCGATTTGTGCGCGCTTTTTGCAGGCGAGGGCGCGATGAAATCCCGCTGGGCTGCTGGCTCTTTTTATATAGGGAAGAGGTAAGGTACTTTGGGTAATTTAGCCGTAAATCGCTGCTAGTTTCGCGGGGGGGAAGGGCGTTTCCTTTAGAGAGCTCGCTTGTATTTAGTAATTTTCTAGTGAAGGTAAAGCGAAACTTTAGTGCTGAGATTTTTTAGTTAAAAAACGTTTGAGAATAAATTAAAAGGCCTGGCAATTTTTAGGTATAAAAGGAAATTTTAATAGAAGTAAGACCCAGGTTTATTTTGGTAACTGTAAAGATTGGTTATTCATTTCTAATATATTATACGAATGTCTATCGAGGTTCCAGTCGTTTAACAATATTATTAAAAAATAATAAGGTCGTAATAGTAAAAAAAAATTTAAATTCACTGAAACGAAAGCTCATTAAGTGATCGCGTAAAAAATCATCATTGTCCTCGGAAACGTTTAAATTTGAAAAGTAAAACGTCGCAGACGCAGGGAACAAAAGGACGCAAAGATGCCCCGCGAAAACGGCTTTCCCCAGTCGTATCGCAACAGTCCGGAGTGATGCTCGCGGAGAAAAGCTTTACATCGACGTGTCAGTCAACAAAGGTTATTGATGTTTCCTTATCTTTACGAGCACGTGCGTGCTATTGATTTTTCCAGCGTCATCCTTTTCTTTCACTTTTCCCGCTGCCGTTTTTATTTTCCGCGCTTTTATATCGGCGAATTTCGCTGCGAAGTTCGAAGCGTCGCTAGAATTATTATCGTCTCGGTCGGGTCGCGTCTTACGTACACAAGTACGAAATTATGTCAACATCGTTTAGATATAATTTTGGAATTGACGGTTGTGAATTCGATGTTTTGAAAGTGTTTCGAATAGATTGGCGGTTACTTAATTAACGAGCAAAATTTTACCGAGTTATGGAAGTTAGAGCATAATTGTAAAATTACTTAAAAAATAAATTAATGAACGGAAGGAAGTGCAGGAAACGAAATAAATAGACAACGATATTTTCTTAAAATGTGCTTGTGGTAACGCAACGTTTATTAAAATCACTTCATATAAAATACTAATCTCTTAGTACACAAGCACTTAGTAATATTAATTCAAAGTTAACCGATAAAATTCGTTATTATCATACATTATTAAGTATAAACACTTAATACGACCGAACGAAATATTTACATAGTCCAACACACAACAAGTCGTCACCCGGCCAAGTCGAATTCCTCGGCGAAGCTACGCCGCCTCAACATCTTCGCCCTCAAACCCTGCATCCTGTCGATCGCCTCCTCCTCCGAGTCGTCCATTTCGGTGTTGTGAAAGGATCTCTCTCTCTTGGCTCTCTTGGTGGGTCTCGAGGTGACGCTCCTTCTTGGCTCCCGATTTTCAGTGTCTTCGTTTTCGGAAGAGCAGCTCGCTTCCTGAGCCTGCTCGGGGGTTCTCGTGTTCTCACGGACTTGGGCGTCCCTCCTGTTCGACCAATCTACCATCGAATCAATGTCCGCCTCCACATCAGCGATGTACCTCGGTTGGGCGTCGTATTCCTCGTCGTAGCTTTCCTGCTTGGGTGCCTCCTCGGGGCTGCGAGTCGTTGGGACGATATTAGGTCTTCTCTCGCAGCTCTTCTTCCTCCTTTTACAACGCCTTTTCCTCCTGCGTCTCTTCCTACGCCTCGCCGCGTCTTTTTCGTACTCGTTATCGCCGTCGGGTCGTTCGGCGCAGCTGGCTGTCCCCTTCGCTTCCGTTATAGGTAGATCCGGTAGATCCTCGATGCTTCCTCCAGGGGTTTTTAATCTCTCGTTCGACGGCGGAATGTAGTCGCGGCTCTCCGTCCTCTCTACTTCCTCGACTGGTTCCTCAAAGCTTCCTCCGGAGATTCTTGAGCTCTTGTTCGGCGGCGAAGCGTAGCTTCTCGCTTCGCTCGCTTGATTGTACGTCTGATTGCGGATCTCATCCACGAGGACGTCGTACCACTCGTCGTCCGACGCGTTGAGCCTCTCCTCAACATTGACTACTTTCGCCAAGTAATTCGGCGAGGTTTCCCCCGGCAGGATACTCGTATGGGGATGGACGGGAAGTCCCATCCAGTGACGCTTGATCTCGTCGTACGCCTCCTTCAGCTGCTTCTCAATCACGTTGTGGAATACGCGGGCATGGCCCATGGCGATCTCGGCGCGCTCCAGCTGCTCGTTGTGTTGTTGCAGGTACAGCCAGACTCGTTCGACCATCTCGCAGATGTGGTTTATGCTCGGGTCGTTCGCCATGGCGACGGTTCGGAAGAGACTGAGGCGAGAGCGGTTGGTTCTTGTGGTTTTCGGGTGTGCGAGCTTAACGGGAGAGAGCTTGGAAGGATACAAACCGTAGTTGGGAGGGGGATAATGGGCGAGGCCTAACGAGGGGATTTTCTGCGGAATCAAGTAAATATTTGCCTCGCGAGTTTGGCAAATAGATTTAAACTGGGAACGTATGAAGTAAGAGTTGCTCGAAATTTTCTTGTTATGGAACTAGTAAAATTTATTTAATTAAGATTACACCAATTAGATAAGCTTCTTATTTTTTCTTCGAGTGCGCAAAATTATTTAAAGTTTTCTTTTAATTAAATCTTAAATTCGAGCACTTTTTATGCGTATTTTCATATCTATACTTTTTTAATATATAATAATTTCTCTTCAATTTTTTTAAATCGGCTTGAAAATTTTATTTATAAAACTTTCATTTACTGCCTCGTCATTAATTTTAAACTTGAATCAATTGATTTTAATCCAAAATTAGCCTCTAATATAAATTGTGAAATATTCTGTAAAATATACGAAAAAATCATTTATTGTCTCATTTTTTTTACTAAAAAATATGAATTCTACTGGAAATCACTTTCTACTGTACAAGAGAATTCCCTTTAATGCTCCGAAACTGAAAGTTTAGCATACGAAATTCGTCATGAATTTTTATGAAAAGCCCTCCCTGGCACACCTAACCTAAAATCCCAACGCCTCCTCCGCCGGCGAAATCGATTTTCCCTGCACTCGAGGCAAAAAAATCCCTGAATATTCAAGCATCGAGTCGTGAAAAAGTGTCCTAACCGCGGCGCATCAACCGGCGAGAGAGAGAGATAGACTCGGCGGCGGCGCGCGGCGCGCGCTTATCTCTGGCCTACATTTCTGCCACCTCGCAGTTTCCTTCCTTGTCTCCGGGCTGGCAATCTAAGGACTGCGTATTATTGTCGGCGAGATAGCTGGAGCGGGTGAGAGCGAGTCGTGCGCCCCTGAACGACGCCGCGAGCGTGTCGCGTTTGATTTATTGCGCAGCGCCGTCTGCGCACACACACCTGGGGACGCCTGCTTCCTGCACCTTGCTCGGGCTTCTCGCTTTCGAGGGAGCTTGCGTTTTTGATGGAAGGCTTGGGGGTGTCGGGCTTTAATTGCAGCTGTTGGGATTCACTGATTCGTATAGGGATAATTAGTAAGGTGTTTATGTGTCAGCTGACCGAGAAAACACATTTAATTAAAACAAATTTTTAGCTAATTAATTCATTCACTTTTTATTAAGTCGTAGCGAAATCGAATTTGTATTTTTTATCATTTAACGGACTATCGGCATTGATAAGAAATTATTACTTTTGGTAATTAATAATTAGCTACAAATTAGCTAAAAATTATCCAATGATTTATTTTTTTTTTTTTAATTCCGCTGGTCTCGCCCCCCGGAGTAATGGAGCCCAGGTATAATCATTCACCGAAATCTTGACCGCAGCCATTCCTCAGAATATCAATAGTCCGGCGTTACCCCATTACTCCTCGCGATGAACGGCCCACATTTGTACCGAAGCCGATGATTACGTTATCAAACCAGTCCGCTAAACCGATTCTTCCTTATCTCCGTCTCCCCCACCCCCCGTCCGCCCCACGAATTCCTCCCGCGAAAAAAAGGCGCTCGACGGCTTCATTGCCATCAATTACGCCCCGAGAAAAAGGCAAATTATCTCGGTGCCTTCATCTCTAATTTCTCGCGGACGCGCCGCACGCGAACCGATCATTACCCTCGAAAATAAACAGGGTAGGAGAGGGGGGAGGGGGGGAGGGGCGATTTATCTGCGGTGAGGGTATTATCGGACTCGGCATGGAGTCGACCCTTTCAATGGATCCGCGTACTGATAGGCGCCGGTTTCTGGAATTACAAGCTGTTACGGGATTTATGGCCGTGTTTTACATCGGGTTTTGTTAGATGATGTGCACCGTTGCGGTGATAAAGTTTTAAATCTGGGTTATAGGACGGGCTCGATTCGCTCGCGCGCCTCCTTGGATCATTGCGGATTCTTTTTTTTTTAACTTTTGTGGATCGTTTATCGCGTCTTGGATTTTTTTTGAGCGGACTGCGTTGCACGATGCCGGTCGAAAGTATTTATAGTAATCGAGTTGGAAGCCAATTGCAGATTCGTTCGCGATTATGCTTATCGTTTGAATTTGCATATACGATCAGTTTTTTGCCTGACTATTTTCGTGCCGACTTCGTTTTAATATTGTCTCAATGCCAGTCGGCTGAAATTTGCAGTTAAGTATGTGTCTTTTCTACGATTATATTAGCATCATTGACACACTTAAAAGCCTGTCATTTTAAAGTATCTTTTCAACTACATTTCTTTGCTATGCGCACAACTCAAGTAAATAAAATCAGTCCGAAAACTAAATTGACAGCCTTCCCAATCACAACACCAACTTTCTCGACAGACAAGCAGCCAAAATTTCCCCGAATCAACGACTCCCAATCTAATTACTCGGTCGTCGCCGAAAATAAAGAAAATATTTCAGCCGGGCGAACTCTCGCGCAACTCGCTCCGGAACGTCGTTAGCCGCGGGCAAATGGAGCGGCGCTCGCTCGTTCGCGAGGCAACGGAAGCGACGGGGGCTAATTTTTTTTTTAGGCTCCCGAGTCATAACGGCGCGAGGTGTGTCTCTCCAAAGCCGCTTTGTTTCGGGGGTGGAGGATGAAGCTTTTGGACGGAGGGCTGGCTTTTTTGGGGATTTGTCGTGCTCTACTGAACTCCTCCCGTAAATTTGACAAAAGACATTGAATTTGTTCACTTTTTAAAAATCCTGATAAGCGCTATTCTCTTTAGATCCTTTATAAAATATAATACATAACTGTTTGCACTGCTAATTTTCTAAACATTCGCTACGGGCCCTAACGTCTCTACTTTCGACGAATTTTTGATACGCAAGATAGCACGACGAATATATATGTACTCCTGAAATTTCGACCAACTCCGCAAATAAATCCCGGCGCTTTCGCGTATCAGTTTATACATTCAAAAATTTGCATGCGCGCTCTTGCGAATAACGTTTTATGCGCGCGAATACTCGAAGCCGGGGAAGGGCCTCAAAAGCATTGTCGGGGCGACGGGCGGCACGCCGCTTTTCAAGCTGCTCAGATAGGCACTGAATCGAGCAAAGTTTCACGATCGACCCTCATTGTTGTGCGAAATATTAATTGGAAGGCGCTCCGAATTTTCCCCGTTACATTTCGCGTTTACGATGCCAGGGTATTATTATAAACAATTACGGACTGATGTCATATAACTTTTCGTGCCGACCGCTTCCCGAGAATTCCAATTTCCCGAGCTAATTGCCGGTCTGTTGGATTGCGTTGCGTTCTAATAGATATACGTGTGAACGTCGGCGTAATAAAATAATAAGCAGGGCGGGAGATGAGTTCGTTTTATTTTTTTGGTGAATTATTAAAAATGACATTGAGGTACGTTTTTTGGGGTACTTAAAATGGTAAAATGATTGTTATTTAAAAATAATTAGACGGCACAACTGTTAAAAGTTCGACGTACTTAGCTGTTGGATGCTAATGAGCTTCTCGGCGGAAAACTAAGCTGTAAGATCTTCAGCAAAGTTTGTTCTTGAGTTTTACCGATAAAAAATTTAGCGAGGATTTATTCGAAGAAGCTGCAATGAAGGGGGATTTAATTTTTAAAGAATATGCTTCGAATGTCAAGTGAATTAAATACTAATTATTTAATTCACGTTTTAATATGTTACAAATAAATTATTCGGTGTGAGATACTGAAAAAGAAATTTATTTCGATGACCTGAATAAATATCGAATAAATCAAAGAGGATTCGTACTTTAAAAGACTTTATGAACAATTTTATGTACATTTTTATGTAAATAAATTAAAGTTCATTTTGCATGACAGCAGAGAGAATCGAGAAAGAGTTATTTAATTTTACAGTGAGAATTCATAAAAAAGTTTTTGGAATAAAAGCAATGTAGCTTAAAGTTGGCAGGAAACAATTTTGGAAAGTTTCTATTGTCAAGATAACAGGAACATTCATACTAGAAAAGCAAGAATAAAATAAAATTTTTAAAATAAATTTAGTCTAAAGAATTGTTTTCATTTATGTTATTGGATTTTTATTCTTATTGTAGATTCTTCTAACATTAGAATTGTATAAAAAATATTATGTATTTCAAAGAAGTTATTATTTCATTAAAAAAGTCTTGAAGAAAAATTTATTTTCTACAAAGTTATGAAAAAAGTAATTCAAATGAGAATTTTTAATGAAGAATCAAGAAGTGAAGAGCAAACAACAAGAGAACGGAAAAATAAAAAGAAATGGTTATATTGACAAAGCTTGAACAAATATTAAAGTGAAAAAGGTTTGAATGATAATAATATTAAAGCTCAAGTTTATTTTAATAAAGAAAAACAATTTGTCTGCTGCATAACATTTTTGAAAAAAAAATCATCACCAGCCATCCATTGGGAAAACCTTCTTATTCAAATCGAAGCTACACAAATTCTCCAGTTCACACGATTCATACATCTCTTTTTTCTATCCCAACTCCTCGAAGACTCGTACAGATGTCTTCCCAGGAAGATAATGTGGACGCGGAACAAATATAACGGCCTCTTATTTTTCGCGAATAAAATTACCTCGTAGAGGAGGAAAAGCTGCGCTGAAAAGAGCCGGTCGCATTTGCATTCTCGGAACGGTTCGTTTTCTTAATTGAGTATCGCTCCTGGAAAAAAAAGCGGTAATTACCGGGAGGCTGGACGGTGATTTTGAAAAGCGATCGACGGCAGAAAAAGTTGATCGAATAAGGCGGATTAAGCGAGGCGGAGGTGTGGCACGACTGACGTACATCTATGCCAAGCGGTGGAAAGCTGGATTTATCTTTTGATCGCGGTTTTAGCTAATTAATTTTGAACTGTCGGATTGGAATTTGAAGACGAAGACGTAAGGTTAAATTTGGCGAAAATTTAAGTTTTAATTAACTGCTAGTAGATCGGTCATACTCTTCTAGTTACGTAAAACATTTTGAGACTGACTTTACTTACTCCTAAAAATACAAGTTTTAATTCCCGAGCAGAGGATAGCAGATTACTTTTAAGAGCATCGATTATTGATTTTAAATAATGGAAATACTACTCGTCATTTGTATCTCGCGATTTACCTCTCGATTCCCGGTTCAAATAAATAAAGCCCGCACATTTGAGGCTAAAATTCATTAAAGCGATGCCAAATGTGATTGGTTGCGCTTCTTGCATCGTATTTAAATTTAAGATGCACTAAGCTTGAGTAAGTCGAGCTTTTAGAAAAAGCTGCCGTGATTAAACGGTGTCAGTAATGGATTGGCACTGTCTATGTGGACGCACTTTGTGTGCAGTTGATGGTAACATCCGGCAAGGGCCGTCACCTTCTCAATAAGCAGCTACAGAAACACTTTTGATGAATGCGCTTCATTTTCAAAGCATTGTTTTATTAATACATTTTATAATTTTTTCAGTCTTCGATTAAACTCAATCCAATATAATATATTAAAATAACTTAACTTCTTTTTCGTGACGAAAAAGAAGTTAAGCAATTTATATTTCGCAACCTCTTCCTTTCTAGTTAATCGAACCGGCAGCGCTTACACTACTTTTCCACACTTAAAAAAACTGCAGGAAAATCTAGATCTTCCCCAGTCTTCCACGAAACAAGCATCACCGTGCGGCAGGCACTTCCTCCTGAGAGAGACGCCGAGAGCGCAAATAAGTCACCAGCGCGAAACGCGGCCTTGAAACCGCGGCGACCTTCCGCGCCGAGTTCTTCTGCTCGATTTTTGGCCGCGCCGCGGCTGGAATCTCGAGAGAAACAGCAGGCTCTCACAGATCCGGCTGAGTTTTGCGTATCGGAGCGAACGGAACAGCCGGTTTTTTTTTGGGCAAAATCGGAGATCAGGAACTGCTCCAACGAAATGACATCTTAAGGG